>CACVKI010139899.1:0-96181 GCA_902732785.1 Trichogramma evanescens | reverse complement strand
TATACTGTTATAACAAATGTATTTTACTATATGGCCAGTCAGGGTGGTACCCCAAGGTCAAATAAAATTGTTCAATCAATCAATCAATCAATCTCGATTTTTAGAATTTTTAATGATTTTATCTGGAGGCCTGAAGCACTCCAAAAATCTGAAAAAATTCAAGATTGTTTGGATTGTTGAAAAGTATTTTTATGAATTTTTTCAGATTTTTTAATTGCTTCAGGGCTTCAGAAAAAATAGAGATAAAAAATGGACGTTTATACCGGCAGTGGGGGGTAGGAGGGGGGAGGGGGTCTAAAATTTGGTTTTTGAGACCTTTTTACCATGTACTATAACATATCAAAAGCGCGTCAAGATCGGTGACATACGTGCGCATGGTTTTGTAAAAAAGTATTATTTTGACCCATATACATAATTATACTTTAATCTGCTGAAAAAGCAATCAACATATATCAAGACAAACATGTATCGTGAGGATCTGTAAAGTACGAATAGATATAATAATCGATCATCAACTTATATGCGGCAGTCCTTTACGATAAAAAGATAGACAAGACTTACGAAGGGTCTTTCCACTCCTTGTATTGTAGAATGTCAAGCCACTCGCGCGATTTTTGTTGTACTTTTTTGCTACCCGATTTGTTTTGCCACAGCAGATTTAAGTGAGCAGAATAAGTATTATAAATGGTGCGTCCTGTTGAATTTTGTTGAGCATTCATAAGAAGATAGATGGAATAAATTGATTATTATCTTTCATTCCGAGCAAAACATTTCACTTATTTATTTTCTTTCTCTGGAATCTATCTTTACAAGCCATCGAAAAAGTGTAATTACACGCGAAAAGACGAGCATGTCACAACTCGCAAGAATGTGTCGGTATTTTTGCGTGCTTCTTTTAATTACTCTGCATATGCACGTGTTCCACTGATTCAGGTTGAATCAGCCAGCGATGCCACGCGTCGCGCACGTCTTGCATGTAACGCATTATTTCAAAAGAAAAGAATAAAAATATGTCATCGCAGCCGGGCGAGCGGCTAGGCGCGCGCGCGCGCGAATAAAAGCTCGAAAAGCTCGCGAAGAAAGCTGCACGTGCTGCTGCGGCGCCGGGTAAGAGTCGAGCGCGAGAGCTCCCACGTGCACTCTACTACGCCTATAGTGGCGAGCAATTACTCTAATGGAAACAAGAGGGTGAGCGCAAATGGACGCGCGACGTATCGTTGTAGGTACGTATCCTGTGCTGTATAGCTGAAGAGCAGCCGCGCTGAGCGCACGAAGACGAATAGCCGTGAAACGCATTCGCACAATGTGTGTGTCGCCTCCCAGACCGATGCGCATCTTGCAGTTCGTATAACACGGAATATTTTATCCTTCATTTTCTCCATTACTCGAGCTGATAATAAATGTACACGTGTCGCACGGCGCGCAGCTCGCAACGCTCCGATTGTAATCGCAAAATAAACATGCGAATTTTTCATCTAGCCTTACGCGATGGAGCCCCGTTTTTTCATCCAGCTCGCAACGTTTTTTTCCTCAGCCCTCGCTCACTTTTTATTCGGAGATCTCTGGGATTGAATTCTTTAAAGATGTGGATTTTCGGTCTTATGCACATATAGCTGCAGCGCGCAGCGGGAGGAAAAAAACACAACGATACGGCGCTAACACAACAACTCCGGCAACGACTGCAAAGATAAATTTGGCGCTTCTTTTAGTCATTGCTTATTTATTCGCGGTTTGCCTGCACCCGTGAACACACACACACACACACACACACCGACACACAAACACGCATATACACACACACACACACATGCACGCACAAGCGCATAGAATTTACTTTTTCTCCGAGTATTTGACTTGGAAGATGTACGAGTTTTTTTATTTGATTATTGTGATTTGCACGTGCTATTTCGCAAGATTTACTCGAAAGGTTAATACTTTATGCCGGGCTTGTTACATTTAATTTCAACCTGACCCTATAAAGAGATATTTTTTGATATTATTTTTTGAATAACGTCGCGCGGCGTATACCATGAAAATAAAACGAAACTGCGCGCACGATATATACAGGCTAAGAAAGGAGCGGCACAATCGTCACTCGGGATAAAAATGAAGGCGCAAACGACCGTCTCAGCTTTCCGAAGCGGAGCCGTATTTCATTTATACGCCTGTATATATACAGCTATACATGCACAGGAGGCAAAGTTTATATAGCTAAAAGTTCACGTGCCACACTAGTCTCGTTCGCGCGCCCACTGCCAAGCGACCCTGCTGCCGCCACCGCAATGTAAATAATCCCGTATTTCGTCAGATATCTCTTTTCACGTCACCGGGGCCAGATTTATACACGCTAGTTTTCATCCGCTGTTGCTAACACAAACTTTGCGCTCGTTTTTCCGCGGATTTCACCCTTTTTTTTCTCTTTTTCCCCCATGCTTCTAGTTGGCCGTATTATATCCTCAGATGCATTGGGATGAAAAATAATAAGTGCTTAATCTTATTGAGATTATTTATTCAACGCGACGATTGTGTGTGCAAGATTAAGGTCTTAGCAATAATTGTCAAGCATAAATAGAGACGAGCTTTCCGTCGGAGCTGTAGTCGAAAAAAATATCCATGCAAGTTGAGAAAGAGGAAGAGAGGGTGAGAGTGACAAAATGTAAGAGAGTCTATTATGTATAGGGCAGAGAATAGCCAAACAGACAAAAGAAACTCAGCCTGCAGTCGCACGTGCGAAAGACAGAGCTTTTAATGAAAAGAGAGAGAGAGAGAGAGAGAGAAAGAAAGAATGGCAAGGTAACTATACACAAGGATATGTACCATGCTCGTATGTATACGTAAGGATATACAGACACCGACTCTCAAACGCACATACATACGTACGTACATATAGCTATGAAAAAGGCTGGACTAGTGGTTAGTCGTTGTAGAAAAAAAGAGATCAGGCCAGCGGATGTGCGCGAGAAAGAGAGAAGAGAGAGCTGCTCACTTTTTTGCGTCCTACTCACCCGTTTTACGTATAAATCATCTCTCATGTGCTCTGCTGTAGCCTTTTTTTATATTTCATGATCCACGAGATGTGTGTACATGTAGCGCTAACCTAGTTACGCTCGCTTTATAATATTTAATAAAAATGTAAGTCAGCTAGCTTCAATTTTGTAATTTCATTTATTTTTCAACAATAAATCTTTGTTACGTTTATAATTACCGTTCGGTAGCTTCGCTCGGTCAATCGGAGGGGGAAAAATGCTCCATTATTGAAAAAAATTGGATGTGTAAAATAATTTAAAAGGAAATATTTCATTGAGTACATGCATGCAAGAATAATACTCGATGGTAGATAACGCTTGGAAGTAAAAATTCCACCTTTCATACCGCGAGAACGAGATTACTGCGCCACCGGATACCTGATTTTTCCAAGGCAAAAGAATAGCTACTCACTTGAATTTCTACGTGTATAAGCTTCCAAAGAATATTCCAAATTCTGGTCACGTATGGCAGCTTTAGAGCCCCTTTCCCCCGCGACCTTCCATTCCAAAAAGTAGCTCTATAAATCGACGCGAAGATTACTAGAAGAAGCTTGATTGCACGCTTGCTCGTGAGTTTGTCTTTACTTGCTTATATACGTAGGCAAGCTTCCGGAAAGCAAAAGGACCTACGACATTAACATATATTTTTACTTCAATTTAACCACTTTAAAACGAATGTGTTAGAAAAGTGTACCAAACGAATGAAAAAATAAAACAAAATATAAGAATAACACTTTTTTACTCTCCATGAAACTTTGAGAATAAAAAACTGAATAGATTTGACTTTATTTTTACGGAATCGTAGCAGCAATCGATCGTGTTATGGCATACATAGACTAACAACGCCGTAGAGGTATTTGTGGCAAGAAAAATGAATGGTTTGACAGGAAAAAGATTTGAGACATCAATAAATGTTCTAAAACATAAGTGAGAATACTATTGACTTATTTGCTCAATAGAACCTACTACCTCGTGTGAATTATCTGCTCTTTATTTGGAGCGTAGTTTCTCTTCCTTCCTTCTTTCCGACAGCCTCGATTATTTACATCGAAGCTTGTTACTCTTTAATAACACGTTAGATTTAAAGAAGCTTCAAAAGTAAAAATTTACGTTTGTAAGAGATTGAAATTTTTTACGAGATAATTTAAACTGGACGACCTTCCCATAATTTTTCTTTTAATCTTCTTTCATTTAAGCTCTGCGATAGGGTGAGCTCGAGGCAGAACTCTGCAGTCTCGTATTGAATATTTCGACACTATCATTATGATCAGCTACGCGCGTGGTATCTCACACGCCAAGCATGATGTCAGCTAATTAAAATGATAATCCATCAAATTGGCCGCTTAATCGATGAACTCTCTGTGCGAGCTCTCCCGGAGCACTGGCGCCGCCGCCGCCGCTGCAGTGTGACACACTAAAAGAGAAATCAAGGGGGAGGGATCATCTCCTATAACAGCTGCGGTCTACGGCAAATTATCTGACCCGTGCACGCGTGATATGAGCTTTGTACGAGGTGCTACAATCAACTATCTGAGCGCCGACGTACTCTGAAGAGTAATTACGCGTGATGCGACCTGACGCGGCCTTGGAATGCTTTGCTGCTCGCTTGCGAACCGCTAAAAATTTAATTACATTAAGGAACCATATACTAGGTGCGCGCGAGCAAAACTCCAGAGATGTTATGTGTTAATGTAATTATACTCTCGACTTCAGACTTCAAGCTTGATCGAAGACATGAGAAAATTCATTTATCAAATGTGTAGTTACATAAGTTACGCTTTTTTTCAGAGTCTCTCTTTTATCATTATTTTTAGAATTTTTTACTCAAAATCTTAAAAAAAATCCATCGATTAAACGAACTTACCAAATAAAGTTTAATTATGATTGTCTGAGAGCTTCTTCTTCGATATGACGAAATAGTATCACTGCCAAAGACCTGGTCGCCAAATATTTACAGGTTATAGGAGAAAAAAAGATTGAAGGAGGAATGTTGGTACAGGTCACTGCCCTCGTTGGTCATTCCTTTTATCGAACCATAACTAGATTGAAGGGTTGAAAATTTCAGCTGAATTATTTCTCGCTATCTCGATATAATGCCTTTATTTGAACTTTTGATTTCACAGAGATTCGGTCTCATACTTACATTTATGAATTTATATGCTGGATGGCATTATCAACTTACCTGCGTAGTCGATTATGTAGGCGAATAGGTACTATATCGCGATATCGAGGAAAAGGCGCAAAATACAATAATGCTAATATAGATGCTAGTACTAAACGTTGATATCGTCAAGCCAGTTTGACTAAAGTAGCGTTTTAGATCATACTCGCGTACATTTCATGATCGCGAGTATGATCGCGTTTAGTTAGCTTTACTCGCTCTTATGTGTATATGTTACAGGCAAAACCCGCTTTTAGGCAAAAGCCGCTTTTGCCTAAAAGCGGGGTTTGCCTGTAACATATACAAGGAAAAGGAGGTGTGGGAAATCAGATGCAAGAAAAGTCGCTGATAACGATGGCGTCGTAGTGTACACTTGTGAAATGATGAAATTAACAACGTCCAAAAAGAGCTGTGAGCTAGCTCAAAGTACCTATGATAACGACATCATGCTCATATGTGATTGCAATTTTAAATGCTAATAGTCTAAAATAACTCGCATTGAAGTAAGAGTTTTCATACGGTTGAATTTTTGACAGAGAAAGAGAAGAAGTCAACTTTGCTTTTTCGAAAAAATGATTAAAAAATATAAAGTACGGGGTGTTACTATAGCAGCGGGTTGGCAAAATCGCTCGCACATATCTGCACTTTCCAGACCGTCGAGCGCATAACTGAGTATCGTCGAGTCTGTGCCAAAGCTTGCGCCAATGATATCATATAGATTATACATATAAAGTATCCCATCCGTTTTTTTTTCTGATATCCCAACAGTCGCATATAGCCATTTTTTCGTTCAATAACCTATAAAGTCAAAGCAGTTAGACTTTTTCTTGAATCACGCGAATTGGGCAATGATAAACTATTTTTCATTGCAATATTTCTGAAATCTCACAGGCAGCAAGTTGCTCTAAAAAATATTCATAAACAATTCATAAAGTGGCTAATTCGTAATTATTTTCCGTCTCCAAGTGACGGTCTCGCTTTAAATTATAAATATAATAATTATAATGTAGGTATGATACACAGTCGAATAAATTTCTCAAATCTCGTTTGAGACTCTCTCTCTCTCTCTCTCTCTCTCTCTCTCTCTGACTCGTTCCCTTAGCCACGAGTAAGGTCTGCAAAGCTGCATCACACATACCTTACACATATATAGCGGCGCTCCGATGCCGTGGCGCGCAGTGCAGCAGTTCTCTCTCTCTCTCTCTCTCTCTCTCTCTCGCTCTCTGAAGCAAAGTAAACCGCAAGAGCAGTAGTGGTATAAGCGCTCTCTTCTCTCTAGAAGTTTGATTATATTACACGCCAGAAGCCTCGAGCTTTGATTATACACGTGCGCGTCTCCCTCGTTCTATCTCTCTTTCTCTCGTCTATACTCTCGAGCTTCGTGCAGTCGTCCCTATATATACGTGTGTGTGTGATGCGCGAGCAACCACACGCACGTACACGCACACGTACAAAGTAAGCTACATTATAAAGTTTAAAGATCTTATAAACATTATACCTCATAAACATTGTGCCGACGCACATAAAGCTTCTCTTTCTCTACTCTGCACTCTCTGTGCATTATTATTGTTATGCGTAGGAAAGTATATGTCTATCTATGCATGCGTTGCTATATATAGAGGCAAACATCAAAAAGATAAGATGATGATATTGAGCACAAAGAAGCTGCCACAAGTTTCAGCTGTGTGCTGCTGCTGTTACTCCTGATGTTGAGCTCGAACAACGAGTACAATGTATTCTTGACTTAATACTCTCCCTCTCTTTCTCTCTCTCTCTCTCTCACTAGCACTTGCACACTCTGCAGATTTAATTGCGACTATCGATCGTGTATAAAAGCTCGGAAAACAGCGAGCTTGAAACGTTGACATTTCAGAGCTTGCGTACGCCTCGAATATACATACGAACGTACTCGTTAACGATATAATTAGCGTAACCTCGCACTTGAATAGACTGCGAAAATGCATTTGCTAAATTAACTATGACGATCCCGAGAAGGCCGCTTTAAAGATGCAGTATAGCTACTCGTGTAACGATAAAGTTTAATAATATAATTGACGTTTTTTTGGAAGTGAAACTTTTTTTACAAGCATCAAAGTGTACTCAGCTCGCTAAAAACGAGCAAGTGTGATAAGTCGCAGCCGCACATATTTGAACAAAAACGACACTATAGCTGAAGTTGCTGTTTCGTCATGGAGCTGGGTACCTTCCCGTATTCAACTCAAAATGAAAAGATGAAAATTTGCAGTTTTATGGAAAATTTCGCTTAGATTGAGAATTTTTTTCGCAAGGTCATCAGAGTAGTAAAAGTTGTGAAAAATCACAATTGTTTGAACAAATAATGATAAATACTTTTTTAAAAGTTTTTTCAAGCATAATTTCAAGTAAAAAATCAAATATATTACAAGTTTGTCTTTGATGATAGCATACAATAGTTGGAATAAAAAACAATCCTTAGAAATGACCTTTCTGGAAAACTTGGTTTTATTATGTTGAATTTATTAATTTTTTTCATAAATAAATTGTACTTCTCGTTTTACTTGCTCGTAAAGAGCTGGAGCAGAAGTTTGATACTTTTATAAGTTATCAACAAAATGAATTAAAGCCTATATGGATTCTAATGGCTCAGGTGATAAGTGGTGAAGGTATCTACGATTGAAATAATGATCCAGTTAGTCAGAAAAAGTATTAAAATGAAGACTAACATCGAAACTCGAGAAGTCAGGATTTCAAAACAGTTGTTGAAATGATTAATTATTTTTTTTGTCCATAGTTCCACGTGCAATGGAAAAATTTTCTCGCAAAACGTCTTTCAAAATTTGAGAGGGCAATATAAAATTCATTCGCAGTAGTTTAACGCTTTACAGCGGTAATGGTAAACGTATTACGAGTTAGAGGGCTTTGTATGGAGTATGGTGAATGGCATTTGCGCAATATCAAGTCTTGACTTGCCTACACGAATACAAAGTGCCAGAGATAGACACTCTATCAAGAGACAATGTAATGCTCCGCGACTATGGAAGCGGCCACATTTTCTTCATTATATACCTAGAGGCACTTCGCACATGAGGGAATATATAGGGCTGAATATTATAGCTCAATCTCGCTGCTGTGCACGCATATACATGAGCCAAGACTTTTGGCAGTAGTAATGCTCGAGTCATGGTCAGACTATATTGGTGCGTGCAGCGTGAGAGGCACACTCGCATGGCCCCACTGTTTGAAAGCCGAATTAATTGGCTCCAGATCTAATGTAGTGCACGCAGTAGCAGGCCTACAGCTGGGCGTTCTGCATTTGCACGGGATATACACCTTTGACACGGGAGTATTATAGAAGTTGAGTTCGCTCCTGCGATCGCTTAAGGCTTACTGCAATGCCTTGCATTCACTACGTGCGCGATGCACAATATAATAATATCGGCTTAGTACGAAGAGGCGACTTTTTTCCCCTTTGCAGAACACAGAGCTTAACGAGCGAATAACGTGATGCATTATACATAATATCTTTGCGAAACTGCAATTAACATGGTGAAAAACACATTGACACTAATCCCCGAGATAATTCCAAGACACGACCGCGAAACACGGAGCTAAATGTGCATCTTACAGAAAATCGATAAATCGAAGAAGCCACTGTGTGTGTGTATGTGCGAGTGAGTTTGTAGACGAGTGAAATACAGGGGCACACGCCGGTGTATCCTTTTGCATTGCGTGGGTGTTTCGCAGCAAACGGCCCGTTCATACGGTATAAATAGCGATCAATGGCTGTGCAGTCGGTGGCGTTTCCGCAAAGCTTCGAGCCTCTCCCCCTCTCCTTTTCTCCCCTTCCTACACCTTGTCATTTGCAATAGATTTACACACGACGCGCAGCAGCGGCAGCAGTAGCAGCCTCGACACACTGCAGTGCGATTCTGTGTTAAGCAGCTTTAACACGCTCTGGGCGTGTTTCCGAGATGCAGAAACATTATATACCTTCGCCACTGCGCTATACGTATACCTATATTATATATATATATATATCGTGCCCCCCTGTTCTCGACGTATCGCGCAGCTGAATTTGGTCTATAGATATATATCTTCGACTTCTCGTTTGTGAATAAGTCCTTCGCCAGGCGTGTAGACGGGTGCTGCACACCTCGCTTATCTTTCATCTGCCGATACCGCGCACTCACCGCCGAGGCTTTCAAACGAAAAGTTCCACGTGTCTGTATATTCGTAATTGCTGTGCTTTCACGCGCTACCGATACTTAATAGACATTTAATTTAGAAAAAATCCGACTTTACAGAGCTCATGTTATTCGTTAAATCGAATAATATTGAATAGAATTCTTTTTCCGCGAGGACCTTGTTTCTTTCATGTGTTCAATCACGTATTATTTGAATTAATCGATTTTTTGTTGCTTTATTATTTTTTAGAATGAGTCGTTATTGAATCTTAATTTACATTTTTTTCGTATCTCAAACTTATGGGGTATCTGATATCAACCTTGCATTATGGTAATGTAGCTTTTATGAAGATCATCTCTTGCAAAAGCTATTTGATGCAATATCTTATGTACTTGTGAGGCCTGATACTAACCTTACGTACCATATTGATGTATTTTTTAAACGAGCTTTTCTTGAGCCTTTCTACTTGGGCGTAAAGGGTTCGCAATCCAAATTCTTGTTCATTCATAATTTATCGCTTTGTTCGATTATGAACGGTTCTAAACTACAAAATAATTGGAAACCTGCAAACATACAATAAATTCAATTTTTTTAGTTTTTACACATATTTTACAATATTTTTATTAGATTTTTCATATATGTTTCATTTGATTTAAAATTGTATCATAGAGAAGTTTATTTACGATCGTTCATTATGTTTCCATGCATATTAGCATGTTCTAACGGACAGAAGGAAATTTATTGTAAAATGTCCAAGAAGTTGGGAAAAGCGAATAATTCGGCTGTATGGCTGTGCGCACGCGGTCACAGATTTGTTCGCAGGGTAAGTTTGAAAGAGACTTTCATATTTCTTCGTTCCGGCTGCATATATAGATAGCTTAAGATATATTGATAAAGTAATGACGTTTCTCGTGAAAGAAGAGCCAAACATACATACGTGCGCAGATAGAAGAACTCTGCGTTCGCAAAGACCAAAAGGACGAGCCAAACAAATGTCTACGTTGTCTGCTCTTTAGTATACCCTTGTAATTTGTTTCTTTCTCTTCCTTTCTCTTTAGAACCTGTATACGTGTACACTCAGACCCGCACACAAATACACAGACGTTTTAGGTGTCTAGAGCTCACACGAGCCTTGCGGTGAGATTCTACTACCCCTTAGTCCTACTGTACTGTCCGTTTCTCTTGTTTCTAGCGCTGACAGCATGGGAAATTACTTCTAGCCTCGAAAGTTATTCTCTCTTTGCTCTGCTTCAAGTCTCTTCTTTTTTATTTCTTTTCATCTCTCTCTCTCTTTCTCTTTCTCGGCTGTGTATAAATTTTTTTCCTCTTTTCCCTCTTGCATAATTTGAAACACGCTAGAGATTCTCTTGAGATTAGCTACTTTCTACTGCACAGTCATGGAGACGGTGATAATGATATTTAGTACAACTACGTATCGTATTTATAAATATAAGATGAAGAAAATAATACGAGAAATCGAATAAGAACATGTGCAAATAACTTGCAACGCTGTCATAAGTTAAATGTCATACAAGTCCCGACTTTTATGATTCATAACGTCCGTACACACCTCACGCGCAAAAACTCAGTTTTTAGAGTTTCGCAAAGAATCCTGCATAAAGTATCATAAGTTCTAGGCGATAACTATCCATCATTGCCAATCAACGGCTTACCACTTGTGTAACACTATAAGAAGAGCACACGTGAATAAGGTACTACCAAGAAAGGTTGGAATTAATTATAATTAAATGTAATATATAACTCAAAACTCAAGGCGAAACCACATGAACGATATTTGCTGGGATGTATACGCTTTCAACGGCCTGGCATATACTTATACGAACTATATAATGAGACTTGTTAACTTGTTTTCGAAGTTGAGAAGAAGAAGAAGAAGAAGAAGAAGAAGAAGAAGAACGAGGAGATTTCATCGTTTGAAGCGCGGACGAGCTAATTGATGTTTAACTATCTGCTGTATGATCGGATGCTTGCCATATTAAACCGAATCTTCTGGGCTGATAAAAAATAAATTGCCTCAACACTGACTTGCGATTGCAATTATTGTAAACTGCAATAGATGAACTGGAAAAATTGAAAAAATTTTATGGCTGAATTAAGCCACAAGGATAAGTGAAATTCAAACCAGTGCGCACGCAATAGTCGATAGTGTAAATCGGGATGAAGGAGGAATTTCCTCGAGAATATTGAGCTTAAATTTAGTCGTACTGCCGACTGCGAGACGCTTTATAAAGGTTATAACGCTATTGCAGCCTTCGAAGATCATCTCACGATTTACTTTTTGATCCGGCGAGCTTTAGCCTCTCTCTCTCTCTCGTTATATACACTGTGTATTATACGCGCGCACGAGTACCACTATGATTTCGTACGAAAATTCAGCGGCAGCAATTCCGCTCGAGCATCTTAAAAATATATGTATTCTTACATTGTTGTTGTGTGTGCGAGTGCAGTTTGAGGAGTGGAAAATTCACCAAGTTTTCTCTAAAATACGAAAACTTGGAGTGTGTCACTCGGCAGTTTTGTAAACGTGGCTATGTTTTATTGCGTCGAGCTTTTTGTATCAAATTGTATACAAAAGTATGTGGTGCTTTGAAATTTTTCAACTCAATGCTTTGTTTGACTGGCACTGACACTCTCCTACATGCACAAAAATTCGAGAAAAATCCACCCAAGAATGCATGTTATACTTGCCCCAATTAATTCAGTAAAAAACAAACGACAATGAGAAAATAGTAGAAGAACACATGGATAATTGTACTCAATGAAATGCCTTCTCCCAGCAAGTCATAAAATTGAAGTAGGAAAATCCACGTCGAAAAAAATGCGCAAGAAAAATAATGGAATCGGATTTGCAGGGAGTTTCAGGCGTACCGTTTCGTCAACGGTCACCACACGTTCAAGATACCCGCAACAAGATGCATCCGGCGGCCCGTCACAGTTCCATACATAGATGCATTCTCTCGGTTCTCCTAGACTTCACGAGCACAGAAGATACGCGTGATTTCCGATCCGTCTGCTGCAGTGGCCGATGCTGCAGTCCCCATTTCGCTCCTAGTTCCGAATCGAGAGATTTTCGACTGTACCTCCAGCAAAAAGATGAAATAGACGAGCTTCGTAACGGCGGGTAACTCGGCTTTCGGTTTATTTACGGAGGGAAGCTGAGATTTCGCGTGAGCTATATGCGGAGCAAGAATTACGCTCACTCTATGAGGTAATGGAGAGCGATATGTCAGTTGTAATATCGAGTGTGAAAAATGGGATACGTTTTAAAAAGAACGACCACGTAGATACTTCAATTGTCCTAGGAGCAGATAGTAGAGAAGAGGCTCTTGATAAAATACTCGAGATAAAAGGAATTTTGCGATTACTTTTGGGAGCTGAGTCACGTTTCTGTACCCCCTTCGAGCCTCGCCTCTTGCTGCTACTGCTGCTACTCCTGCTTCGGGGCATCAATAATGACTTCCAACCGACTTGGCTGTTTGCTTTGTAATAAAAAAACGAGAAAGAAAAGGAAAAGGTAAAGGAGGAGGAAAGCGTGCGCGACTACATCTGAAGCATAACTTCTCGTTTTTCTCGCTCCACTCATGTTCTTTCGGAAAACTTAAATTTCTATAGATATATATACGCGCGCTCTACGTCTGTCTTTATAGAGACATGAAGAAACTAATAAAATACAACTCTAGTTTTTCATGATGCCATAATTTTTTCCTTCTACAAAAAAGGACATTTAAAGATTAATTGGTAATGTATTACATGTATATTAAATTGATTAGACAGTTCTACGACTTATACACGCAAAGTAATCTTCTGTAAATTAAGTGCACGCTAATGGGGCGCATAAGTGGAATAATTTTAAAATTAGAATGCTCGCATAATTTAAACAATTTACTTAATAGCGACTTTATTGAACGTGCACATGTACTTACATAAGGAAGTCAAAGGAATGACTTCAAATGAATCAGTTCCCACAATTCACACGATGGTTTAAATCTCAATTAGAACGAACGTCTCGATCATTAAACCGCATACTTATAATTCGCTTTGAAACAGTCTTTACTTATAGCATATCGAATACTTCTAGTATTCTTCGTACGAGACGACACAAGAGCCATTAACACAAGTGCGTTTTAACATACGAATTACAATAATAGATTAAAATTAAGCTCAAATATATGCATTTCTACTTTATTAAAAGCATTACACAATTATCTCAAATGAAATATCAGTACCCTTCCTCATAATTATTAGAAATTTGAGATTGTATCTTTTGAACAATCTAGACTTACGCGCTACCCGTTTAACGACTTTTGAAAAATATGATATTTTATTTTTAACTGATTGATAACATGTTAAATATGTTAATTGATGTCCACTTCACAATAATAATGAGATATGAGGTTAAAAAAGATGCGAGGAGAATACAACACCCAAAAACTATTGAAGGATGAAGATTAAAAGCTGCCTTTAATCAATCATCCAATCCTTTCTAGGGAAGGGGGGAAGGGGGTGTAAGGTTCAAGATAGATGAGAATGTAAGAGAAGTGCTTGCATAGAGGCCCTTACCGAAGTAAAATCTAACAATGATTCAGGTGGGCTGTCTTATATCATTAAACCTCTTTTTTAGGGTTGATCCTACCCATGTTCGACCAAAAACCTAAACATAAATATTTGTTGGGAATTCAATCTGCAAAAATATTGTCCTTCGATGCCTAGTTCAAAAACTCGTTTTCCATACCATTACAAAGCTTCTTCATAAAAGAAGCAAAATCACAGATACTTATGTAATTTTTTGACATTATTTTAATCCATTGTTATTTTTATATTCATATGATTTCCTAGTTAAGACATTTAGCATAAAAATATAAATTATTTTACAAAATTCAAAATAAGTCTGATATTTTTATTAACATCAAATCGTGACAATGAGCTTAAATTTTGTTTTTAAAAATATAATTTTCTTGGCGATGTAAGATTTCTCGAGCATTAAATGTTGCTATGACATGAATCTGATTTTTAGGGCATACATATATATGTGAACATTCATATCTCTACATACGCACAAAGGTTACTCGAAACCTTTTGTTCTATTATCCATGTTAATTTGTACGTGTTTATTACATTACATAATAATAATGTGTACTGTACATGCACATATATACACATTCAAGAATAGCCGAAGTAGAACACCCGTTACAAGATATAATTGGCAAGTGGCGACTTATCTTTACTCGACAACGTTGTCAACGGATGACATTGCCGTAGTACCTCGTGTAGATATTGTTGTCATTATTGTTACCAAACCCCAGCTACACAATATTCGTACAAAATTACATAATGGGTTAGTGCATGAAATACATGTTAACTCAAATTCCTATAATAAAAATATTTTTTCGTTGAAAAAAGCTAGAAACTCTAGAGCCCATTCAAAATAGAAGAAAAGTTCAAATTGAAGCACGCGTCGAGGCCTGTTGAGCAAAAATTCATTTAAACAAGCTTACCGAAATGTGCATATAAAATAAAATAGTGAAAAACTGCGAACGTAATAAACATCTCGTTCTTTCCTCCGAGGATCGATTTCAGTTTGTGTAACAAAGATATAAAAAAACCATGCCTCATTTTCTCTTTTCTATTCTCAGTCGCGCACTTGCTGTTTCTCTCTTCGCCGCAGCTCTTGAAGCGCTGCAAAGCTCCAAAGGGCAGACAATTTCTACGTGTATATACAGCCCGTATATGTATGTATATATTCCATTCCCATGCGTCCACGCGGCAATCTAGGTTGAAACAATTGATGGTGTATGTGCTTCTATTCCCACGGGCTGTTCGTATGGATATGATTATTGTCTCTTATCCATCGAAATTTACATACTACTACCTATATATTTTTTTTTATTTTGCTCCCTCGAACTATGCAAAGACGTATGTGCAGATATTACATTTTACTATCTAAAATTGACCAAATACATCAGCTAGCTTGATTTATGTGACTAGTAAAGTACATTTTTTAAAAAGCGTAATTCTCGTTCTGATGTCAACATTATCCACCAAAAAATTTGTGAAACTTTCATTGATTGAAAAAAATTCGATTCATTGACCAATCTCAATTTTGACCATATATAGTCCCAATAAACCGCAAATAAAACTCTTATCAAAGAGAAATGAAATTTAAAATAAACTAAAACCCCTCGCGATCGAGCTTATCGTGCAAGAAAATATATATATTTTCCTTCGGAACTCTAGTATTACCAATAAAACGGTAGTTATATTGAATTTCATAATAATACATCTGCAAGTAGTAGCTAGCTGCAAGGTGTGCGCGGTTGAAAGGCAATAGAAAATCAATATTGCATTTCTTCCGTATAGGTGGAATTTTCAGTGCGCGCGAATACAATGTAATATGTGAGTGTGTGACGGGATTTGGCGTATACGCGACGGTGGAATTGTGTGTCTGCAGCTTTCGATAGACTATCCAGCGCTCATGTCATGCGTGCAGGTATACCACAATCGAATCAGACTCTTTTTTTCCAACACACGGTTATACGTAAACATATTTAGCGAATATTTTTTCTCTTTTCGTTTCATTGTTCTTCAAGGAGGTGTAAAATATTGAATTGACCGAGGCCGTAACGTGATTATATTTCTTATCAAAGTCAGCAGTAACAGGAGGACTTGGTACTCTTCTTGACGGTGTCATCCCTGGTGAGGCCAGTGGGCGATCTATCGTAAGGCAATAGAGCTCGATCAACGGCCGCATCGATTCGACGCATCACTCGATCCAGTAAAATATCCACAGCTCGCTCGACATTTTGACCGGTGGCCGCACTCGTCTCCAGATACACCATGCTGAAATCATCGAATGTCAATTTTTGACTAAAAGCACAAATCGAACACGTGTGCGCACGCGCACGACATCATATAATATTATAACAGTGCAAATTCCATTGTGTGCTTTGAATTACGCTATTCGTTCACCAAAGATAGCAGTGGTATAATCTATTATTTCCATTCGCTTTATCAGCTATGGAATATGTCAATACAGAACAGATATGACCGAGTGAGCCGAGACGCGTAGCAGCATCGATTCGATCCGCGTGATTATATTGTTGAAACGTAACATCAATAAATTAATCAGTGCAGCGAATGGACTTCCAGCGGACTCTTATTGGAAAAAGTCGTGTTTATTCGCATCGAACATATTGTCTCCCGTTAAGCTCGAAAATCTTAGAGTACAGATCAAATTTACAAGTGAGCGTAGATCGGATCCGAATCTACGTGCACAAATAATCTGCTTACCCATACTTGTCGGCGAGCTCGCGCGCATTGTGCTCGCTGATAACTCTCGCAGCCTCGAGATCGGACTTGTTCCCGCATAGAATGACGTCTGGATCCTCGCAGTAGGCGTGCGTCTGCGTACATATACACATATAAAATATAATGTCGGGAACGTGCTGTATGGAAAATTAGTTTACATTTTGGCCTCGTGCAGTCGTGAACACATGTGTACCACGGCAAAGACCGATATTTAATATCGTTATTTATATAGGCCCGCGCAGGCAGAGGGAATCTCGAGCAATCAAAATACTCCGTTAAAAAAGTCGACGCGCTTGGCGACCTCGTGAGAGATTGCACATTGTCCCAGGCGACCGCAACGAGCCTTTTTAGACCATAGCTATATGTATGCGCGCGCGTCGTGTGTACCTATATACATATTTTGTGTGCATGGCCACGCAGTATTGCACACTCGGGTAATTAGCATTTTTATCTTGTATTATATCGTTATACTGTCCTGCGTGGCGCACAGCTCAGTGTTATTTTTATTTATTTTTTTTTCGTTCTATTTTCAAGCACAGAAGAGATTGAAATTATTATGAACTTGTTTTTTTAATATATTAATAATAAACTGAAAGCTCAAAGAAAGATTGGTTCCTTTTTTGACGCGCGAAAATTTGATTGCATTTATTAGACTGAACATGCCCGCGTGTGAAATAAAGATTAAAAGCGACATAATTGCTCGCGATATGAAACAGCTCTCGTAAAAGAGAGAAATAGAATTTTTTCGGCACGGCTCGTTACTTTGGTAATATATGAAGAGTAACACAGTACGTCGACGCAATTTTTCATTATTATTTTAAGATAAAAGAGCAATACCCTAAGCTGATCCAACCAATTTCTTACAGCGAGAAAGGACTGTTCATTTGTCAAGTCGAACAGCAGAAAAAAGCCCATCGATTCTCGGTAAAACGTCGTCGTTAAACTTCGGAACCTGAACATAGTCGCCAGCTTAAAGACACTCGTTAAAAATTGATACGAGTGATGAAGAGGAAAAGAGGGGTGAGCGATTGTGGAAGAGAGAGAGAGAGAGAACTTTTTTTCGAGGTCAACGATAATGGTGCGTATATAGACGAAAAATAATAACGACATCGTTTGATTCCAACTTTATACATATTAGTGAATTTTCAATATCGTCAAAACTTTTTCAAAAAGTTCGATTCTCATCGATTTTATACCAATAAAAACTGCGCATTTTTTTCAAATAAATTGCAAACCAGACGGACGAGTAAGTTTTGAAGGAAGTTTCTTTATTTAATACCTTTCTTGGCCAGCTGTATCCCACAGCTGCAGCAGCACTTTTATGTGTTTGCCGTCCCGAGGCTCGTACACCTGCATATTAATGTGCTTAGTAATAAGTAATAGTAAAAAAAAATAGCAATAATGCCTATATATTTCTATAAAAATTGATAGCGGTCAATTAAAGGTTTATTTGTAGAAGAAATATGTGTTTCACTACTTTACTTTTGTATTAATTTTATAAGACTAGTATTAAAGAAGCGGAGATAAGAAAACGTGTTTTATCCGAGACAGGGGGAGTAAAGTAAAATAAAAATAATATAAAGAAGAATAAAGCTCACTACTAGCTTTTCCTTGAAGTCAATACCAACAGTGGGATGGTAGGACGGATTAAAAGCTACTCCGCTACCAGCTTCGGCGTACCGATACAAAAAGCTCGTTTTTCCCACTGCCGAATTGCCGAGTGCGAGAAACTTCAGCGAATAATCGTAATCCATTTCTCCGGCTCTTTCTCTCTCTCTCTCTCTCTCGCTCTCTCACGTGCATACACACACAATACACACACGCTCGGAGCCTTTCTCTCGTTCACTCGGAAGAGCTTTTTACACTTTACACGAGCACGCGCGAGAATTGAAAACTATGTGGGTAAAATAACTCTCTCTCTCTCTCTCGCTCGCTTGCCCGCGTTGTGTATACGGGTGCGTGTGTGTGCGCGAGCGCCAAGCACTGCTGCAACGATAATACTGGCACCGAGGAGGAAAAAAAAACAACAAGCGGACGCGACGCGTAAAGTATTATTATATATAGCTATACGTATGTACAAGGGAGTTGGAGCGATTTCACCTGTTAACGCGCTTTAGTTGCTTTTTTTCTCACGCGCGCGCGCCGACACACGATTTAATCGGTTTAGTGTTCTCGCGTACGAGGAGAAGAGGCTTGATGGAATTTATCGAGCGAGTTATGTCATTTTTTTATGTTTGTTGCTCGCTAAGGACTTTCGTGTACAAAAAAACAATTGTCCAACGCTGATTTTTTTTCAGTTCATTGTGTGTAACGCCAAAAAAATTATACATCAGGATGCACGTACGCAAATGTACTGCAGTTATCGTTCGTCCGTACAGCCCAGCGCTCCAAAACTTTATTGGCGATGCGATGACGCATGAACTACGGTAAATGTGGTGATAACGCAGCAGCGTGCGGTTACCGTGGCTAAAAGCGATAAAATAATGTATACGGGAACGGGTAGGCTAAATACATGTACCCTATTGGGCGTCGAACTTTATATATATAGATATAGTAATAGCTATACCAATATGGCGGCGTACCCCCGGAGATTAACACGCTTTGGATACAAATAATCTCAATTAAACGCATTCTCGTCGTATTAATTATCCGCGGGTGGAATGTGACAACTCAAATTCATGTGAAATTCGACGAAGAATCCGAATATCGAATTATTTTTCGAGCAAAATTTTTTGACTTCGACGCCCAATAGCGCTGCTTGTTCCAATAGCGTTTTCCAACATATCTCGCCATCTCTTTGCTGCTTGACGAAATTATCTGCCAAGTAAGTAAACCTTTACCGACAGATGAGAACATTTTAATCGAGATATAATAATTTTAATAAAATTTCCTAATGATATAAATGTCATAATTCAATATTTACATTTTAGAAAAGATTATTATATTTTGAAAAGTAATAAGTAATAACAATGATGTTTAAATTTCCCGCTTTTTATTAGTAAAGAAGTGATTCGAGATGACAAATGCCAACAAACCGTCTGCTAGATAGGATCACTATACTGCTGTGCGATTGTTGTATTCTGTAAATAATTTGCTATTTACGAGACATACAAAATCTATATATAACCATGGAAAAGCCTCAAGTGCTCGTTAATGTAGAGTATTGGTAGGGCAATTTATTTCTTTTCTTTAAATTAACTTCTTGACTTATGTAACAATTTATTGTTATGGTTTCAGTGGATCATGCGGTCATTTTAAACAATTTTTAGAGATGTCCGAAATTATTCAAAAAGCAGTACCCGAAGCTAAAGTAACTGGTGAAGAAGGAAGACAAGGTAGATACATCTTCCAAAAATTCATTGTTTTAAATTTATAATAATCAGATATTATAATTAGATTTATCTTTTATTTTTAGCATCATTTGAAGTACAAATTAACAATGAGTTAGTTTACTCAAAATTGCAAACAATGGCCTTTCCAGATTTTAATGCAGTCTCAGAAGCAGTTCAACATGTTGCACAAGGGGAAATGCCTACTAAGATAAAAAAAGAACAGCCAATTACTTGTGCAACTAGTTAAATAAAATAATTTATAATACATTTGAAATCTTAATTTACAATAAAATAAGTGTATAATAAATAAAATTGTTAGATATAATTAACGCTTAAGTGTACAAATGTATATAAATATAAATGCATAGTATACTTTTGATTTCAAGTCTGATATTAAAAGTAAAATATTGTACAAATCACAGTTACTTAGAGTAAATAATGTTGTATTATTTCAATATGTATACTTTAAACTAATTCTACAATCATTTGTGTCTAGCTGATTTGAAAGTTCTAAAGACACCACAATTTTAAAATATTTAAAAATTAAGGCACGTTCTTTGTAAAAGGCCACGATGTCAAAGAGTGATTTTAACACCGACGAAACTCATTTAGATGGAGCTTCTGCATGTAAAAAACTACATCCAGTGAAAACCAAAACTGGCGAATTTTAAAAATATACTGAAAATAAGGAAAACTACTAGTGAAAAAGTAAATAACATTTTTTAAATGTATCAGCTCTCTTCAAGCCATACCTCATAATCGTCACTTGGGTCAAATATAGAAATGAACATGAAAGTATTTTTTCTGCAAAACACAAACGATCTGTCATAGATATCGTCACATATTCCATTTTTAGCTGATTCATTTTTAACTTAAATTTTAATAGCAATAAACTTTGTCTCCAATTTGTAAGTAATCTTCTATGCCACTATTAACTAAATAAATTCCAAATCTTAGTTTTCCATGAAATTTTTCCGCCAAAGTTCTTAATGGCTCAACAGTTTTAATTCCAGTAGTTTGATCAATGCAAATCATTTGACATCTTGTACATACCCCTTCAACCTTCAAAAATTCAATTAATTTAATATTTATTGTGAATAAATATAAAGAAATTCTAAAGTTATGCAAAATAATCATTACTTGTACTAATAATATGATATTTAAAAATTACCTCGAAAGTACAGTTTCCTATTTTAACAGATTTCCAATTTATTTCTTCAAACGGAGAACAGCCTTTAATTACAAAATTACCGCGAAATCTGGGTAACATTGAATCCTTGATACAATTAAAATCATTAGGTATTTCATCTGCAAGCCATGAAATACTAGCTGAATTTATAAGGAGATATTGGCTCTGACTAGCAAATGACAATTCTGGCTTATTTATTTCTGTGCAAAAATTTACATTATAAAACATTAGAAAATCACCTATGAATATATATTTTATTACGTACTCTTTTTTTCTGAAGATTCACTGTGACGTATTAATCTGAGATTAGGTCTCCCTAATGCTAAACTTAACCATTCTGAAACTTCAGATCCACAATCAATACCTTCCACTTTGTGACCGCAAATCTTTCCCTTGCATAGTTTACCATTTACAATTTCATAAGATGCAATATTTAATGGAACACATATTGATGGCATATTTGGATAATGCAAGACTAATTCGTTTCGATTCAAATCTATGATAGGTTTAATCATGCATAGTTTTGTCTCTTGTTTTTGCGTTAAACAAACACCTGTAGAAGTAACTATCATCCATTCTCTATCATACTGCAACCCCTTTGAAGTCAACTTCCAGGAGTTTTTAACTTCATAGGAACCGCAAGATTTTATAGGATAGAGAAATACTTTGAATAGTTCAAAACTGTTTTGATCTTTTATGTAAACATTTGATGCAATAGTATTATTATTCATCATTTCTACTGTTTCATTTTTAATTTTTATAAATTTATTAATTTTGGTATTCTTCGAGTCTGTATCGTTAATTTTATAATCGTCACTAATTACTACACTTTTTAAATTTTCTAAGTTGAGCTTTAACTTTAATTTGAAGTCAGAACTCCATAATGGATATTTTACGATTTCTGGACCACTAATGAAACATTTAACGAGCATCAACAATAATGATTGAATATCTTTTTCTGTTGACATGTATCCAAAAGAGACACGTACAGCTCCCGTTGGATAGCCGTTAATTAAATCAGTTGAACCTCCACAAGTATAGCCGGAATTGTAGTTGTTCAAGATATCATCATTTGATAACTGCAAATGCCTTTGACAGGCTCCAGGATTACAAAAACATCCAGTACGCAAATGAATCTTATATAACGCTGCCATATTTAAAACTTCTGTGTAACCAACATATTCTCCATTGGCTCTCAACACGTTAAATGAAATAATTCCGCCTTGTAAATTTATATTTTCATAATCTGAATCACAATATAATTTAACGAGTGGCTGTCTATTATGATGATACAAACTCAACAAAGAATGGTGTAAATATCTAGCTAACGAAAATACATGTGCAGATATTTGAGACATGCTTATATCTGATAAAATTTTTAATCCATGTTGCAGAGATGCTATAGATAAAAATGAAATAGTTCCATCTTCAAACCTGAAATTTCATAATTGTTAAAATCATGCATGTCCACTGAAATATTTTTCCATTTTTTTTCTTTCATCACTCGTTCGGTTATTTACACAAATTAAATAATTACTTCGAATATTTAAGTATAAAGAATTCTAGATAACTTTAACAAATTGCTGGAATATATGTAATGAAAAATCTGTAAGTTCCACGTTTTCTCTAATAAAAAAATCGATAATTTCCCACTTTTAATGTAAAGATTTTTTAATATTACCTTTGATGCAATGAATTTTTTTTCACATGTTGCATTTTGGAACTTAGAACAACATCGACAGTTCCTCCTCCATAATAAACTTTTTTGAGTACTTCTGCACTTTCGTTTCTAACTAAAAGAGCTCCCAATCCAGTAGGATATCCAAACATTTTATAAAATGAAATACAGACAAAATCTGGTTTAAACACTGAAAGATTAAGATCATTTGTTGCTGCAAAAGAAGCTGCATCCAGCATGACAAACCAATTGCTATCACTTTGAACATGGGAATTTAAGCACCCATTCTTTACATTTTTTATCCAGCTCAATGGATATTTGAATCCTGAAAAGTTACACTGAGCTGAGTAAACAAAAAGTGAATTCGCCTTGTCATTTTGAAAAGAATGGTTCTCATTGCAATTTAACTCGAGAATTGTGAACGTCTCATCATAATTGATTGCAGTGACTTTAGCTCCTTTTTGAACAACCAGATCTCTCATTCCTAGCACAGATGTATGATTATCCTGAAGATGAACAAATTGTCCATCGTTCTTTTCATTGCATCCATTATGAAAATTGAAAGTCTCAGCCACAAGCTTTAATGAGGCAGTTGCTCCAGAGGTAAAAATAATACTATACTCATCTTGAGTTGTATGAAAATGCTCCAATACCCTAAAAATCAAAGTAATTTTTAGCATTAACATTCGAGTAAAATTAAATTATTTTTGTACCTATTAAAACGTCATACCGATATCTGATGTTATCAATGGTTTCTTCTGTAAGATTTGCATTGAGACCACTGGAATGCGGATTGGTGTAAAGTGAGGAAAGCAGATTATTCAATGATAATTTAATTTGATTATCAGCATATAAGGTAGCTCCTGCATGATCTAGATAGCATTCGCCTATTTACGAGATAAGATACAAGATATTAATGATAAAATAGTTATATAATTTCATATTGTCCGATATGCATTATCCTCATAAAAAATGCAATTTACCTTGAAGCCTCGAAAACTGTTGCTCCAAAAACTTGCGGGTCTTCTCGCTGTAAACGGGAGCATAAAGTAGCTCTTGAAAGTTGTCCATCCCGGAGGACGTTTCGTCGCGTTGTGTTTAAGACGAGGCATACTAAAACGTAAGCACGCTACCACACAGCGAGATGGCCTGTACATAATTTTATAATGTTGTGTAACTCAAACTGGTTGTTATTCAACTCCGTCAATTGACTAGCATGTATGTACGCACTCTGTTTCGCTCTTGTGATTATATGCACCGTACTTGCTTATCTTTTTTCTATGAGTATGGAAGTACGATAGGCGTATACATAGTTTACAACTACAGTCTCATTTTGGCAATTATCGGTATCATTTATACTTGGTTTTCACAAAAATTTCGAAAATAAATAGACAACGTCAAATTCAAATAAATGAGAATAAACAACGGTGATATTATTTACACTGATATACGCACAGCCTTGAACCTATTTAATTACATATCACTTGAGTCTAATCAAACAAGAGCAAATAAAACCATGCGTGTTTACTGCAGCAAAATAACATGACACTGCAATCGTCTGCTTAATGACTACCGGATACCGGGCACAGATGTCGCTTCTATTTTATATAAAAGCTTATAATAAAAGATTTTCACTAATTTATTCTCGATGTAATTGAAATACTTTAATTATAAACAATTGTTCTTTTCATAGAGAAAATGTTCAATTTTATGCCCAAAATTTCGTCTTTCTACTATGAAACGATTAATCAGAAGATGTTTCAGTTATTTATAAATTTTAATTCCTTACGATGAATTATACTATGTGATATTCTATCGAGCAAAAATGAATAGTATCTATGATTAACATAATAATTTGAAAATGTTATTTTTTAATCATTTTTAAAATATACGTTTAATTTGAAAAAATGAATATACCTCATTTTCGACAAAAATTTGCGATCTCAGTGATATTTTGGCTCTGCCCGACATGAAGACGAGGTGGCCGAGTGGTTAAGGCGTTGGACTGCTAATCCAATGTGCTCTGCACGCGTGGGTTCGAATCCCATCCTCGTCGAATTCTTTTTGCAAATCTTAATATAATCATCAATATAACATAGGTGAAATATAATATCGAAAAATACATGATGTTATAATCTCAGATTAAATCCAGCTTGAAGTATTAGACAGACTACTATTTACATAATTGCGAAATGTCTCACTTGAGGTTCTTATATCACTATCTATAACTAGCTTATTATGATCAAAAAAACGAGAATCAAACTTTTTAATCCCCTTCCAGAATTTTTGCTGATTTTCCAAGATTAACGTTGTTTTTACCACGAAAATTGCTACTCTGCTTACGATGATACATCGTCTAAAAAATCAGAAAAACTCCGTTTTTTATTCAATTGTAATTTTTTGTTACAAATTCTTTGCGCGAAATTGATGCATAAACTTCCAAAAAGTACATCAAGAATACTTCAACTTTCTTTTTTTTAAGTTCTTGAGTGTACTAGAAGAAAAAGCATGAACGTACACAATACTACATCTGAGCAAAAGTGTCTACTCCAACGTGATCTCGGTATTCCTTTGGATGTATAGTCACATAAGAATAAAAACACTTATTATTGATACAATTCGAAGTAGCAAAGGTATAAACCTTCGATATAAGTAATTTTGGAGTAATATCAAATTTTTGAAAACCAATGGTTTAAAATTTAAGAGGTAGGTATATAATAACTAGTTTCAATACTATATATACTAGGCAAAATTTCATGTTTGCAATTCTTGAAACATTATTATATTGTAACGCAAAAAAGTTCAAAATTTCCAAATATATATACCGTTGCCTTGTGGTGAGATTGTAGTGATTCATTTAAAAAATTGAGTGAAGTTATATAATTCGTAGTGTATAATTTATAACTTTCATTCTTCGCTCTGACTGATATAACTAAATATTGGGCTCGTTAAAATATTGGGAGATCACACTGATCGTTTAAATAATTATATGAGCTACTATGAACGTGACTGCCGTTCGAGCCGTGTAAAGAGTACACGGAATAATGTTTCTTTTTTTATTCCTTTACGATAGTTGGGTGATGAATCGAAAATGAATAGATCGTTTTTAAAATTTAAGGGGTTATTCTTTATGACTACCTTGATATTTCCCCAAAATTTCAGTCCCGTTTGACGAACTAACTTTTGAGAACGATTAATGTAAAAGTCGAGTTGTAAATATGGGCTCTTATGGGAGTATGGCAGAAATCGCACTTAATCAACATTATCTTGGTTATTTACGTAAAAATATGAATAAAAAACATACCAGCGGATAGCTTGAATCCTCACCTTTCTAATAATATAATTTAATATGTCCCTCAACGAATCAATTAAAGAGATATTTAATGTTAAAGATAAATTTTGTCGTGATTTCGCCACGTAGGGTAAATAAAAGCCATTCGGTACTCAATACGCGCGTTCTTCAATCTATAGAAAATAAATAAAATTATTTTTGTTCATACAGGTATTACTCAGCAGTGATCGATAAGTTGTATTGTTTAGCATTAAAAATATACATGTTTTAGCAAGAAATTTTTTACTTCTGTCATAGTGATAAAAAATCTATGTGCAACATCCCAAACTACCAAAGTAAATTTATAAGATTTTTTCAATAAGTTATATGCACATATTATGTATATGTGTATATGATGTCTAAATCTTGTTTATTGAGTATTAATTTTAGAACATGTTTGAGTAAATAAATTTTTATAAAAAAAATTTGAATATGATAAACGTCATTAAGAGAACCATAATTATGAAAATAGTATAATTTTACCAATTATAATAAAGCTAGTTTAAAAAATATAATAAAAATTTAATTTCATTTATAAAAGCTTGCAAAAAGAAGTTCTAAAAGACGACAAAAAATTTAACCACATTGAGGCTCCGGGGAGATTCGAACTCCCGATCTCCTGTTTACTAGACAGGCGCTTTAACCAACTAAGCCACGGCGCCGATGATATGTTGGATCTTATAACTGTATTTGTAGAATAAGTAAAATCACTCAGTATTATTTTAATTTAAAATAAAAATAAATAAATATCCTGAAATTCACAAATATTTAAATAGGAAAGTTGTTTTGAATAACATTGAAAATTATGCAATATGAATCATTTATTACGAGAGCAGGCGACATTCTGTATGAAATAAAGAACGGATGGTCAAGCAGTAGTGTTTTCAATAGATTGTAACTCGCTTAACACAAATATACTGATCAATTTTTACTACAAGTGGTACAATATTATTTAAACAAATTTTAAAAATGATAAATTATGGTATTTTAATATCGTATTCGCGCTCTACAAATAATTTCAAGATGAAAACGTCTTGTGTTATGATTTGTCACTAAAGTTAAAATTTAAGTTAACTTTTTCAAAGTTTGGGTTTACATTTTTTTCTTATAGATTCTTCCTTCCAGATTGATATAAAGAGTGAGGAAAAAGGTAATTTTTCGAGAACTCGAAGCCGAATTATTGAAATTGTACATATGGCATTGGAAAGGTAAGACAAAAACCCATCAAGCACTGCATTGACATTTTATCTATAGCTGATTGTGTTAAGCCGTTTTTTTTGAGGAAACAAATAAACTTTTCTCAAATTACGCAAAAACCACGTTTTTAGGCACAAAATTGCTTATAGCATCCGCAATAATGCAACAATCTCAATTTTGAAACCAGATTCTTAAAATGATAAAATTTTGTAAAATGCGGGTTCTCATGGTTGTCAAATTTTTTTGGGGTAGGCTCAGAATTTTTAAGAGAAAAAATAGATACTTCAATCTTATTTAAATCGGAAATCCAAATTCTCGACCTCATTTTACAATCCCTGAAAACAATTTCACGAGATTGACAATTGAGAATGGGTATTTAAAAAAATATTTCCCACACAGACGAATATTCGTTTATGATACACATTCCGAATATATCTACTTTAATTAATACGGTTTTCAACACTGTATCCTTGTTTTTTGTTTGGATTAAGCTACGATCTAAGATATTCCACGAAGTAAACTTTAAAGCGTTTAAAACTGTATTTATCAAAGTAGATACGTTCGGAACGCGTATTATAGTAAGAAAAGGTAAACTCGGGCCTCGGTTGAAAATGGCCAGGCGTCACATTTTTCATTCTGTGTACAATAATTGAAAATTGAAAGTGAAAATTTTCGCGATTTTTTCCATTGAAATGCAAAATGGCACTAAACTCTTCGCGATTGAAAAATTGGTCTTGCAATAGGCACTCGCCTTGTAAGCACCGATGATAAGTTTGCTTCATGGCCTATCTTATATGATAGTTAAATCCAAACAAAAAACATGGATACGTCATGTAAACTGTATTAATTAAAGCGAAAAAATAACTTATATTCTTGTTTAACTTGATTTTTCCGCAAAACGTTTTCCCATCATATCTTCGGTTCTATTGATCATGAAAAGTTTTTAAGCTGGCCGAATTAAAGGTAATTTTGTTTTCTTTGAAGCTACATAGTTAAATATAGGGGTTACTACGAGTTTTATATGTGTAAAATGGCAAAAAACCGTTCAAAAATTTTTTTCGATGTCTTTATGCATTAAAACAATAATTTTAGGTTATAAGAAGCTTTTAACAATTTATTGTTGTTAAAAGCTTCTTCGTAGAAGCAAAATAACTCCCCGGCGGGGAATCGAACCCCGGTCTCCCGCGTGACAGGCGGGGATACTGACCACTATACTACCGAGGACTTGGAATTCGGAGTTTTCAGTCCGAAAATCCGGAGCAATCGCGACTCCGGTTTTATATAGCGATGATAATATCATGTTATATGGTTACAAGAGGGATTAAAAAAAAGCGAATAAACCTTAAATTTAGCCCCAAAAATCATCAAATTCGGACTCAAAACATATCAAGTTTGACACAAATATTCATAACTCCAATCTCAAATATTCATAACTTGTTACATATAATACGATTACAAATCAAATTCTATAAAATGAAAAAAATTCTTTTTGTGCCACCCCAACCTAAAGTAACATTTTACTCCCGCTGAGCAAAACCAAAATGTTACTTTAGGCTGGGGGATTCACAAAAAATTGTATTTGCACCTATGTAGCGAAAAAAGAAAGTCTCAGAGCACGTGATTATCAACCACGGCTTCGCCTCGGATAATAGATTACACGTGCTCTGAGACTTTCCAGTTTTTCACTCCCTAGGTGCAAAATATACTATTTGTAACAATAAACTTTTTGAACTAATCAGCATTAAATATTTCCATTGGCTACACTGGTAAATTTTTGTAATTTGCAGCCATGGATGTTTCAAATATTGCAGTAAAATTAGATATTTAGTGGATTTATTTTATTATTAAAAATTTTACATAACTATTTCTAAAATTATATTTTCAATCAAAAAACTAGCAAAAGTTAATTTTGACCCCGACGTGATTTGAACACGCAACCTTCTGATCTGGAGTCAGACGCGCTACCGTTGCGCCACGGAGTCGTTGAAATAAAATAATGATATGTCCAAACATGTAATGAATTGACATATTCTAATATAAAATGCTAATTTAAAAGTTATACACATGCTAAATAATGAAGTTAAGGTAAAATAATAAAATGTTATTGAAAAATAAAAAGAATCTAACAAATATTCAGAGTACCCTTTCTCATTACTCCACTCACAACTCATTCACATATGCAAAGAAATCTTAGCTCTTTACAGTTTAGAACACGTACATAGTGCGTGCCCACATCCCGCATGCGAGCAGCCGAATATTTGGAGAGTATGACGAATTAAGAAGTTCGTGTTCACCAACCGGCCACAGCAAGTTTCGCGCGGGTTGTCTCGTAGCGCCCCTCCTCGGACTAGGAGCGCATGATGATGAAGATGTCGCTACCGAGTGTGCAGTGTGACTAAGATGTCTATCAAACCGTTGTTCAGTCTTGTTTTTTTTTTAAATTAAAAAGCTACGCGGAAACTATAATGTTTAATCACTCTTTGACATTCAAGGAAGAATTTTTCCAACAGGAACGCATGCAGTATCAATTCAGTGACTTTGAATAATGATGAATTCAGCATCATTGGCCTTGTGTTCTTCGACAGCAGTCGCCATGTAGTTGTTGAGGCCTACAGTCTGGCGCTGCATATACTCGATGCACACACGCACACCTATACACACAAATGTATACGTATACAACTCTACACATGTACAAGCTTAGCAATGCACGTCTTTAGTAAAGCTTGGCAACTTGAAAGACATATACACCGCGCTCAAGGTAGAGTAAGACGGTAAGTATACAATATCCCCTCCTTGACGTCAATGCGGATAATAAATTTTAGGGGAAAGCCATAATAAAAGATACTGGTCCTTAGATAAGCTTTGTTATTAATTGTATTTTACAGTGTTCGTGCATCCGAATCCATCTGTATGAACTTTTGGCTCGAAATGAATTGAAAAATATTGTTTTATACTAATAATATCTGTTGGAAGAGCTATTATGCAACCAACACTTTGTCATTTTTGGGGAAAAACAGTGTCACTGTCCCTTAGCGACGCTCAAACTCGGCGATTTCTGCTGTTATTCCATCGAAATTGAACGTTTTCTGGTATGTCGGAGCTGCGGGAGTAGTCCAATTAGCCCATAGGTATCTATCTAGATGGTGGTCCTACCAAAATTCGGCGGCACGGGCGATTCGATGAGCCAATGAGAGTCGAAAAGGGTCCTCCAAGGACCAATCGGGCGTCGCGACGTCAGCCGTACACTTAGGGCCCGTGCGGCTCTTCCTCAAAATTGTGTCTTTCCGAACCGCGGCAAATAGAACGTAGCAAGAGGTGGCACGGGGAATTCCACGCAAGCTCGTGTCTCGGCGAACTAACGCCTCATGATGCTCGCCTGGTACGCAAACAGTTGAATTGTTGATTATGTCCATTCTCGCAGCGGGCTGCATGAAAATTAGGATAAAAGAGGGGAGAAGAGACACAAAAACACACAATTTAATGCGCCTGTCACATGTAGTAACATGTGTATACGAGTATTTGTATTCGACTCTTTAAATGTTATATCGACCATTCAATGCATATTTTCACTCGAAATGCACGCACGTGCGGATGTAAGTGCGTGTTAAATTTTTGAAAAACATTTGTTGGTTTGTCTTAAAACATCTTGAGTATTTTCAACTATCAGTTATAAATGAAAATTAAATTATTTTGAAACTGAAATTTTAGAATCATAATTTCCTGCGTTTGCTTGTAATCGGTTGGGTTGCGAACAAGTTGAAGAAAAAAGAATGAATATTTGTCTGAAAATAGCACTCTTTTGAAAACTTCCAGTCTAGAATGATGACTTTTATTTCCACACGAATTCGAAAAGATCATACGAATTCTTCACTTACATAGTTAATTATATAGGCCTGCGGTTATTGCGATGAAACGGTATATAGTATAGTCTATGGCATGCAGGTGGTATCACACTCTGGCGAGGCGTGAATGGGGCAATTATTATAACGATCGCGGGCAAATGATCGGTCATTATCTCTCATTATATTGCGAATATAGGCACCCTTGGGCTTTCCACGTTCTCGATAAAATTTCTCGAGAGTCTAACTCGTCGTGGACTATCTCTCGGAATGACAAACTTTTCACACCTGTTCGCGAGCTAAGACGTCTCGATGATTAACACGGCGTAATCATTTAGGATTAATCAGTCGGCGTTTCACATCAGGCAAACATAATGGAGAACATGGTAGCTAAGGAGTTACCAGATAAGGCGGAAGATATCGCGGTAGAGTGATTAAAAGTTAAGGGGAAACACGTTGCGCGCCAAGCGATGTGTGTAAGCCGCCGCCGCCGACGTGGCGGCAACGGGCAACGGCTGCCACACGCTATCCGCCGCGCGCGCGTGTATACATTGCCGCTGCCGCCGCCGCTGCTCTCTGCCTCTGTGCTCTGCACGAGCGCACGCTCCATCGAGGAAGCATGCAAAATTTTCATTCTACCGCGCGCTACAACCGAACTTGACAATTTATCATACGTGAAACCGAGAAATTTGCATACAATAGCTATCTCCAAGTTGACAAAACAATCACGAGGCTATCGGTTCGATTGGCAAAAAAATTAATTAACAATCGTCGTTTAAGAGCGCTCGAAACGTTGCTCTCTCTCTTACGGACACTCTACCGGAGCCAACATCATCCCGCTGCAAGAGATTGACAGCTCTCCGTCTCGCCTCGTCCGATAGATTGAGCTCAACAAATAAGCGCACTGCATATATACTTGCAAGTGTGCAGTATATACGTATATATACGAAGAGAGAGATGCTAAAAAAGACTGCTTGAGGCTTTGCGCTCCTGGTGAAAGGAGGGGCTGAACGAGGCAACCCGCGCGAATTTTGCTCTGGCGAACGTGAGAGGAGAAAGATTATAATTTCGTAGTTCCCTGATACTCTGGCATATACATGCGGGATGTGAGCACAATTTTCACCTTTTGCCCAACTCTTGATTATTAATACCTAATTTGTCCGAGCTCAAGTACGTAGAAAGCTCGAATCATTTTGGAGTTCGCAGTTTTAAGTGACAATTATTCAATCCACGGCAAACAAAATACTTATGACGAATGACATTAGAATTATATAATTCAAAAATATAAAAAAAATATTTAAACAATTAATTGTTATACATTTTTCCTAAGGATACAATAGAAGATCATATGAGCGCATCATTCATTAGTCTTGTTCTCCAGTTTACGCATGTTGCGTCGTCATGCGCCAGGACTCCTGGTTTTGCATGTTCAACATATTTCCACGAATTAAAGCACGCAGGCTTTTGGAAATATCCAGGGGCGTGGCCCAGGGTGGCATCTTTCGAATGAAACCGACATCAGGGCAACACGTTAGTCTGGAGCTTGATTTCATTCTCTGTTGCTTCATCTCTCTCTCTTCTCTTTGATGGGTTGTCTTTCCACACGTATTCGCTTTTATTATTATTCCTGTATCCTGTTCTCCCCTTAGAACGAAAGTCATTTTTGCGTATATGGGGTATACAAATATATGCATGTATAAAGTACTGGTACATATAAGCCACATATTTAGATTATACAAATACTAAAGGCCATTGTAAGAACCTTGAAAATGGGTAGGTATGGCGAGCCCCTGCGAACAACATCTGCAACAGGATCACATTCGCCAGTAAGAGCTTTAAGAACTTAGTCCCATGATCGCGCGTAAGGAACGCCTCTTTTTCAATTAAATGAAGTACAATATCAACGATTTCAAACAAGATCTTTTCCAATTCCAAAAGTGAGTAATATGCACTAGTTTGCAGTTTCCGCTACCATCGACCGGTGCATATTAGAAAAACGAACTTGAGCGTGTTTAGATTCAACCACAAGTAATCTCGTGAACTGCATAATTTTGTATTAATTATTATTGTTCAAATTAAAATATGATTATTTTCTTCAATCAATTTAGACATTTAAAAATTTTTTATCTTCACGAATTAATTTCATTTCAAATTTTCAAAAAATTAGATAATGAAAAACTTTGAACGAATTTTCATAAAGCTTCAAGACAGGTACACATTTGTTGTACAATAGTTACTCCGTTGTAACAAAATTATCAACTCTTGAAATAAAAAAAAATCCCTTTGTAATATATTTTACAGAATCTATTTCTCTACGAAGTATGCCACTTCCGTTTATTGAAGCAAGTGTGTACAAGAAAGAATATGCACGTATATAGTTAATTCTGCACAAGCTCGAAATGTTAACGCAGTGAAGTAGGGGCTCTCCTGTACATTATTGTTGTTATTGCCGTTTATTTTGATACAGGAGCGACCCTTACAACGCTGCATTTACATTCCGAGGCCGTTGCAAAATTAAACGCCTCATAATGTACGTTGTCGGCTTGTCGCATGCGCCAGTGTAAATGCGCAAACGCAACAAGTCCGAGCCGGCCGTATCAAAAGGCAAAAATATATGTACACGTGCTTGTGTGTGAGTGCAGCTTGTGGATATATAGCTGCGTTAGTGTACGCGCACAAAAGAAACTACCTACTATCGGGCGATGCTCGCCTGTTAGGTGTGAACCACGGCGCCGCGTACCGACGCAACCCATTGGACCTTCGAAGGCGTCGCGTGCAGCTATCACTGCGTGGAGTCGTGCGCCGCGCAATTTCGCTGACTCTGCACACCGCGGCGGCTCTCGCAGCTCGTGCTGCTGCTGTGCACACCACGTCCATTCGCGGCCCGAGACATGCTCCAAGACTCTACTGCGCACCCTATATAGATATACTGATAGGAGGTACCGACATCAGCTGGGAGGTGCCTATCGTGACTCTCTCTCTCTCTCTCGTTCTCTCATCCTCTATCTGTTCTCTTTGTACGAAATATATATACCTACATGAAGCAAAACTGGTGAACAAGTAAATGGAACGCAAACTCGCGCGTTTTTTAGCTGATTCTTCAACGTTTTCTAATGCAGAGAAAAGCAAATAATTCTGTAATAATGTTCTTTAATATAGAATTATTTTCAATGTAGGAATATTGCTTTTGTGTGTTGCAACTTTTAGAATAGAACAATTTTCATATACTTAGTACATTAATACATTTTTATTGTCCCTTTTCATTTTCACTTCTCAAATTAGTCCTTGGTATTATGTTAATTTTCAGAGATGAATTGTCCATTCAATTCAATTGATTTTTATCTACGTGGCTATTGAATCAAAACAAAAAATTACTTATTTAAGAATGAGATTGTATTATTTAACCTTATTCAATTCTTCAAGTCGATATGAGTAATTTTGTAATAAAATGATCTATACACTTTCGTGACATTGGATTATTGACTTTTATGTATATAGTCAAGTGGTGGACAAGACAAAACACAACAAGAAAGTCTATAAGCTAACAGTCTATCACAACTTCTTTACTCTACCATTCCGTAGTTGTTGTAACAAAAAGCTTTAGTACCTCATTGAAAAACCGAAATTATTTTTCTTTTCAAAATGATTAAGCTTTATTGTGCACCTTATAGTCCACCAAGTCAATCTGTCAAATTGACAGCAGAACATATTGGAGTTTCTTACGAACTTGTAGATTGTTACACTACAAAAGGAGACCATTTGGCTGAAGAATATGAAAAGGTTCGTTTATTTCTTCTTCTATTCGATTGTTGTATTTTGTTTATTATAAATGTTTATTTTTTAGTTAAATCCCCAGAGGAAAATACCATTTATTGTTGATGGGGATTTTAAACTTGGTGAAAGGTAGGTCATTTATTCATGTAAATACTTTGTGAAATAGTAGAAACCGCATTTATCAACGATCGGGGAAATACGATAACCAGTTGTGAGTTCTTCTGTTCCTAGATGTCGTCACGCTTTTCATTTATTATCTAGTGAATTTTAAACATTCTTTAAATGACTTTTTCATGGTATAAATTCAAATTAAAAAAAATGAAAATATGGCAAACTAAGCTTATAATTTAGCTCAAACAAAAGTGCTGAAAGCTAGCAATAAGAGTTACGAAAAACCAAAAGAAAAACTAGGACATTTTTTTCTGAACATAAGTTTCAAAACAAATATGTTTAGCTGAATGAAAATCAATTCGCTAGTATACAAGTCATTGATCATACTGATTCTTATATTACTAACGAGACTAAATGATTATCTTGCAAATACGCACTTCCTTGTTATTATTGCTCTCGCCAGACTAAAAAAAGACCATAATTGTCTTTATCTTCCGTCAGCATTCTCCGGGTTTGCAGAATATTTCGCACTTTTTCACGCTCAAGCGCGTCAGTCGTCTGTATTATTAACTCACGAGACCACTACATTCTTATCGGTATAATACTTGTCAATTCATTTCTCATCTCACAGACACGCTTGACTCGGAAGTCACCTCAGTGCGTGGGATTTATATTTTTCTTCTATATTACGAACGTGTATAAACGCTGGTTCTCACAGGGACTCAAGGGATTAATTCTATGCGATGTCGGTAACTAGATCAGCTTATTCTGACATATTGATTTTCTGATTTCAGCCGAGCAATTATGGTATACTTAGTAGAAAAATATGGCAAAAATTCAAGATTACTACCAACAGATCCAATGGGGCGCGCACTGGTTAATCAAGCAATGAATTTTGATATGGGAAATCTTTACAAGTCAATATCTTCGTACTACGTAAACACAAATGCTTTTATACTTTTTTAAAAATTTTTAAATCAAGTAACACAGTAATTATTTCAATTTCATGGTTACAATTCATTTATAATGAACAGTCTACGACTGGAAAAATCTGGTTATTTATAATGATCTATCGCATTTGACAAAAACACATTGTTTTCATAACTAAGTTTGTCTTAAATCCTTATAATCTACAATTTAACTATTCATAATGATCAATATTCACTTCAAAGTATTTATCACATTATTGAGAACAATTTTTTTCTCTTTTTTCAAAAGTCACCGATGATATCATTTTAAATTTAACAAGCTTGATCTGCGCGAGAGAGTGCGCCTTATTTATTACATTTTATCTAATGGCTCAATTATCAATTTTAGTTTCCAGTTTTAACAAAACAGGAAGAAAGTCATTCACCGGAAAAATATGAGAAGCTGAAAGAATCATTCTCTATATTAGAACAAATCTTGGATGGACAAGATTTCGTGGCTGGTCGCAATTTAACTATTGCTGATTTTACAGTCATAATTTCTGTGACAACTGCCGAGGTAAAACCAATCAATAGAAATATGCGCAGTGAACTTTTGCCTCGAATAATCGCTTCTGCTCACAGGTGTTTGGATTTTATCTCGATAAGTACAAAAATACAGTAAAATGGATAGATCGCGTTAAAGTAGCCGTGCCGAGTTACAAGAAAATCTACGCTGAAGACGTCGATCAGCTGAAAAAGCTAATGGCTAAGATGATGGAGAATTGACGTCGAAAACATCACTGCTACCCTCTCGGTTGTTTAATCGGCAAAAAGAGCTTCCTTCACACTTTCAAAGCGAAAAAAAAATGTTATCATCAAATGATTCAGAAGAAGTGACGACGGTGGCGATCGACGTCTGCATTAATTTATTTAAATAAAATTCGATCGACCGAGAGAAAGAAAAGTCAAAATCTTTGCAAGGATTTACGAAGCCGTAATATCCTTAAAGTGTCTCGAGGATAATCATTTTACACGCTTCGGTGGCAATGTCGTAAATGATACAACTTTATTTTCACCGACTAAGGGTTCGAGTCACTTTGTTTTTTATCCGACACTTGCAATTCAGGGTTATAATGTATCCAAACGTGTCGCGTACATTCTTATTGTATGCATTTTTATAACAAGCCTTAATGCATGTATGCATGCACGGTAGATACCATGCACGAGAGGCACAAATGCGAGAAATAAGAAAAAAAAACGGCACCGACAACGGTATGACGTTGAAGGGAAGAACGGACAGGAAGCCTTAGCTGGATTGTGTCTACAACTTTCTTTCTTTCTTTCTTACGTTCACGCACGCACCATAATATTCAATATTCTTACGATGTCAATACCGTATAGCATATACGACGCGCATATTACAAACGATCACAGAGCGCGAGCCAGAGAGAGACAGAGACGGAAAAGAAAAAAAGACGCAGAAAGTATATATTTTGCATAGGGCAGCGGAGAAGCCCTTCCTCTACTGGCGTATGTAGCAATATTGTGTGTGTGAGTGCGTTTGGTAGTGCGACGCGTACGCGCAGATACGAGATTTTTTTACTTTTTCGGCTACTGGAATGAGGTAGCAGTAAGGACACACGTTGCCGGTCAAATTCAAATGAATAAACGGGTCCCGTGAGAAAGAACAATATTTCGAAGCTTTTAACGCCCGAGAGTGCATGCGTCGCAAGGCACACGTATATTATGTGCACATACACACGTTTGATCTCGTCGCTTCCTTTTACTTTTTTTTTCTTTTTTTTTTCTTCTTTTTTTTGTGCACGGTACAAGGCACGCGAGCAGAACAAGAGAAAGAACGGATAATGGAGTGCTGTGCGCGGAGCTCTACACGTACACATACTACGGAGTGTGTTATGAAAGAAAAAAGAGAGAGAGAGAGCTTAACTAATGAGAAGAGCGCTTTAAATTAGGTACACCACTTGAAGCGACGACGCCAAAGTGATGTGCCTGACTTGTCAATGGCAGCTCGCAACATTTATTTTACTTTCACCGATGCGATTGTAGCTCAAAGACTTGTTGTACTCAAGCCTATTATTTTATCACTTGTAATGCCGATTACAATGTGTCAAATATTTTAAAAATGTTCTAATAAAAAATAGCAAATTACAATGCATTATAATGTAAAACTCATGTCTAAATATATTTTGTACCTTATGATTTTTCTGCTTTCATTCTTTCAGCTCAATTCTTGATAGAATTACTTTTTCCAAACTGTTATAACGAGTATTTTTCAAGGCAAAATATCAAATATGATTTTTGCCAAATAAATACCATAAGTATAACTATAAGGACATTAAAAACGTAGCAAACACATCGATATTCGTTCATCTATCTTATCGAACATTAAAATAACAGTTTCTAATAATAAGCATAACAGATCATCATTAAGCGAAATTAAAAACAAACTATAAAACCCAAAATAGCTCGTGTGCGTGAGGCGTAATGAGTTCCGAGGATTTCTCAAATCGAATGTAATTTCGTGCAAAAAATGGAAATCTATGACGCGAATACGACTATTAATCAATTGCTGACGTCATAATCATATTCTTTACAGTCGAGAACAAAATAGATGCATACAAACTGTTTATAGCCAGCGAGATTCCTCGACATGCACTCGAGAGGATTAGAGATTCCGACGTAGACCGACTGGTGATTCACGCGCTTGAATGAAAGCTGTTGAGTGAGTGTATGTGTGCAAGAGCGAGCCCCTGCATGATCAAAGAAGGAACTTTTTTCACACCTTGCCCAATCGATAGGTGAACATCAGTGACTCACTTTCGAGTATCCATTGATGCGAATTTGAAATAAAAAATTTCCTTGTCTTATCAAATGGTAATAGCTAATGTCCACCGAGAAGATTAGTCATGTGAGTTATGTAATGACCTCGTCATGAATACATTGGCGTACAATAAAACCCAATCATGTGTTCATTCTTGTAAACTTCAGAAATTATAAAAATAAACTCAAAATTTCCACTTTTTATGAATAATTTGGATAAACTCCATTGTTTTGAATATTTGCTGACAATTCATAATATAGCTCCAATTGATTCCAAGCTCAATAGCAAAGGTGAACCCGGAAGAACTGCGCATATTAGTCTATCTACACAAAAACAAACCCAAAGGTATCCTGCGCACTTGAAAAAAACCGTTTAGCTTCACAAGTAAACAATTTACGAGATGTAAACAGTTATGTGTGCAAAGCCCTCCGTGCATCGAGTCTTTTCTCGCAATAACACACCCTCTGGGGATTTCCCTCGTCATATGCCAAACTGCGTATCCACTTGAGTTTCGCAAACAAGTGCACGCAAGCACGCGTACCCATACACGAGGAGCTTCGAGTCGCTGCAAGTCGGCGAAACAACGACTTGAAATTAAGATCGCGCATAATACGAGGGATTCCCTGCGTAGCCCATATTGCTTGATTAAACATTCTACCTCTATATACGTGTACGATTATTCGTCGCACTCATCATCGTGAAAGATTTCAAGGATACGCGATGCATTTTTAATCAATACACGACGCGCATAAGTATTTATGGGAATAAAAATTGCCCCACGCAAAACAGGTAAATTTACCTGGAAATTATTGTATCAATTGATTCCCGGACCTTAACGCGAACTAATGCTGCATTACGTACGTGTACAAGTGTTATCGCGTGCCTCTGCCCATCGAGCTTGTACCTACGCAATAGCCCCGCGAGCGTACAACATAGAAGAATTACGAAGAATAAGCTCGCTCGTTGTGTTGCGTTAGCGAGAGAGAATAAATAGCTTATATATTAGGCCTATACGCTGTCTACAATCGATTCGTGTGGTACGTAATCCATACATTGTTGAAAGTATATGCAGTTAGATAAACGTGCAAATGTATACTTGGCGGATGAGCGTATAAGTAGGATCGCGGGTGGTTCTTGGTACCAGCTGATATTATGTACTTGAGCTTTAGTTGTTGTTGTTTTTTTTTTTTTTTAATAATTGAAATGTGCACTGACAGCTCAAGCGAGGGTAGTTACAAATTTATTATAATATGAGCACACTTTCAGAAATAAAACTACTAGGAAAGTTATTTTTCCGACTACTACATAATTTGCTGGTATCCTTGACGAGGAGTATTTTTATTTTTAAATAATATATTACGCACTCTGTAACGTCGCTCTTTTCATTAAATATCCTCAAACAGCTATTTGATAAATATGTTCAAGAATACACTTTCCTGCTAATATTTCTGTGTTTACAGCGATTATGATTACACGAACCTGCATTATTTATCAGGTACTATTTCCATTCAAGCTATAAATAACAACGAACGTCTAATTGCAGTTCGTTAAACTCAATCTATACCCAAAATGAGTTATCAATGGATGGTTTGTCTAATATTTAATTAAGCACAACGAAGCATATTCTGTTCCCCCAATTCGATCCTTTTCTAAACAAACCTCTACAAAGTCCTCTCAATAACATGATATAGAAGATATGAAATTTCTGGCTCAAAGTTAGTCATCCGGAAATACTTGGTGCATCGATCATTCGTCGATGACGTTTCTCAGAAAATCGTCATGGCTCAGTATCCTTCGCTAGATTCATTATGACGTTGCCGCGTGGGAGTTGCAGGATGACGCTTTCATCCCTAGTGATAATACGATTGGGAACATAAAAAATTGATTCTATCTGTGAAGGGGGTGTGAACACGACGTAAATATGAATTCTCCGAAGAAAACTTCGAGCAAAGGCGATTTACGCATAAAACTTGTACTCTCATGCGTATCGCGTATGCAGATGCAATGCAGAACTCAGCGTAAGAATATCGAAATCGATTTGTCGAGGAAAAATGCCAGCGTGGTCCGTATAATGGCAATTGAGAGATCTGGAGCAGTGATAACGAGATAATTGTTTTAACGATCCAGCGCGAAAAAATGTTTATCCCGCGGCAATTTAGAAATGATAACAATTTATTTACCATTGTCGCAAGAGGCGGTGATTGTAGGCTACCGATAGCGCCTGTTATGAAATTTTAATATTTATTGCTGACGATTCTTAGCGATCACAGAATTATTTAATTATAAATTTTTACGCATGAATTGATGTTATTTACTTGCGAATTGCTTCGATATGCTAGATTTTTTTGTGTAACGTATCAAGAGTTGTACTCTTGAAAAAGTCATAATGCGCTTCTGTTTGAAAATTCAAAAAAATGTATCAAAAAAATCCTTGTCGAAGAAGGCTTGAGTTCGCAAATACGATCGCGACGATTTTCGAGCTACTCGAAAAAAAAAACTTTTCAAGGGATCGATCACGGCTTGTACGCTCGCAAAAGCTTATTCGTTAGAGTTAGACACACTCGCGGTTGAAATTGTGTCAATTGCCCCCTCAACCATGAATTATTCACGGTTTTCCATACACACGAGTCTGATTTTGCTTTTAAAGTACTCTTAGTTTACGACTCAGTTTGAAATGGAAAATAATGTATAAAGTGGTCTTCTCCTCGGGAATCTCGTGTATCATCGGGAATTGGCTTTGCGCGCGCGCGCAAACGCGGCTGCTCAAACGACTCGACATAGTTCCTCGGCGGTTCTATTAAATTACGAGGTGCGCGCTAGCTGTTAAAGCCAAGCCAAATGACAAGAGATAAGCAAATCTTCTAAATTTAGAAGTTGCTCGACTGACTCGAGGCTTTTTGATTTTTTAAGCGAATAATAAAAAGTCGAAATGACTACTCTCGAGCGGACAGCGGCGGCGCCATAACTCGCACGACTCGAACACATAGAGTCTTATAGGGACTCGGGAACTGCAGGCTCGAGAGCCGGCTCGGTGCCTACGTGCCGCGCGAGCCCGTACGCAAGGTATGCTATACGAGCGAGTCGCGCCGACGGCGATGACGGGCCGAAGCCAGCTCTCTGCACCTTTACCCCTCTACCTCTCGGCATCCTCCGTCCGTGCTCCTCCTGGACCACCCAACATCATTTTCAGTGTAGTCCATGCGAGTGTCTGCTGCGTGTACGTGTGTGTAGTACTTATACAATGGTCGAAGCGAATAATTAAACTCGACGCTGATCTCGCGCGCGCACACACACAGACGCGCACAACTTTTGCCTATGCATGTATGTAACCTTGGCACAATGAAGTAATCGAGCTGCGCCACATGCCTCGCTCGTACACGCGTACGCGCGAGTGCGTGTGTAAGTATTTTACATTCTCAAATATATTCACAACAGAGCGCAGAGAAAAGAGCCGATAACCTTTCGGGATATCTTGCCAGCTCCTTCTGGCCGATCGGCCGAAACCTGTATTGTACTGCAGTATCGAATGTATGTAATAATAAAGCCACATGAATTACACCGCCGATCGGCAGCTCTCTCGAAAAAACTTATATACTCCGATGTTTGTTTACCGTACGTGCAGGTCGCGCATGTAAGACAACGACTACACCGCACGTGCATTATATCGCTGTAACGTAGGTATATATAGGTGGGTATAGGCGCGCAGAGCTGCCGAGAGTCGTACCTATATACACATTGCGATCGTGTTGCCTTTTTTTTTCACTTCATTTTATATTTTATACTACGTAGGTATTACGCGGGCGTCTTGGCGCGAGTCGCGAAACACGGGATTCGCCGTAATATGTTTATGTAAGTACGCGTATACACATGCAAAAGTTACTGCATGATCGGCAGTACACGGAATGCGTTATACGCGCTGTATATATATATATGCAAGTGTGCGCGCTGTACACAAGAGGTATAACGAACGAACGACGGCCACGCGTAAATAATATAATGTATACGCGCGGGCAACGAGACGAGAGGCACAGCTTTTAATTGAAACGTACAACAAGTGGCGTGCATTATATACGGTCGAGCATTTGGAAAATGTTGGGAATTTTTTATGGCTCTCGGCCTCCTACTTATCGGGATCAAGCATTTGGGACAGCTATAGCGTAGAGTCTCGCCGGCTATATAATGTAGCATAAAAACTGCCGCATTGCAGCTCTACTTTGGAATAGTAGCTACTGACCCCTTAAAAATACAATACAAATGCAAATGTATCGTAGGATCACGTATGCGCGAAACGAGGCCTTTTCCCTCTGCTGATTTATCATTTATTAATTTTTCACGCGTGCGCGAGAAGACAAAGAATAAAATGTGTGTTAAAGCGCTATATCATTTCGTTACAATAATAATATACCGGTTCTTTCAACGCGCCTCCAAAGGTGCGCGCTCGTTTCTACGCGCAATTTATCCTTTACTTTTTGCACGTAGGCACGCGCGTAGCGTAAGAGACGACAAAACATCAGCGATACATATATAACGCAGATTTTCGCGAACAAGGCTGAGCTTTCGAGAAAAAGAACACCCAACGCCTTTTCCCGCGAACTTCAACCTTTTCACTTCGGAGCATTTATACGCGCGTATGTGCGTATAATATAAGGATCTTCCTAGAAAGTCTCGCCTTCCAACGAGGTATATATACATGAACGGGACACAAAAGTTAATTGAACTGCGCACAAAAGGCGCGCGCGCGCAAAAGGCTCGCGAGCTCTAGGCTCTGCTTTTTGCGCACCGAGGAGAGCTGTTTACGCAGCGAAGTTTGGTAATTTATTTCGGGCCGCGCTCGACACTTCAAAAGCCCCAAGTGTATAATGCGCGCGCGCCGTCTTATAATTCATTTTTGATTTCACAAACGCCTGTCCTTATAAACTTTAATTAATCGAACAATATCTGCATAATTCTCGAGCTTGTGCAAGTTAATGATAAATCACGTCGCATAGGGTGGCACGGCATCGTGCGATGTACTTTTCGCACGTGCGATGCAGCGCGCAGCGGTACGTCTATTATATACTTGACGCGTCGAGTCTTGGGATGCACCTACGCGCCAGGCGAGGGAGAGATCGAACGATGAGTAATACGAGTCGGCGCGCGGTGCGAATCGATCTTTTTTTAGCCTTTCTACGGCTGTACACGCGGAGACGCGCGGTGCGCTAAACATAAATTAAGGTGTTATAGCGTAATTTTTAATAGTTATTTTGCGTGCGATCTCGCCATGTTTACGGATTCCAATTGTTCTCGTAGCGTACTCGCGAGTCTATTCCTATCTCCTGGCGGTGGCCCGCGCGATCCGAGCGTATTTCAGCGATACGTCACTTTTGCCCATTCGTACATGTGAGCAGCGGCAGTGGTGGTGGCGCGTCATTTATAGATACACGCGGTCGCACATGTACACGATATATATCTATGTGCAGGCTGTATATGCCACAGAACGTAATCGACTTATTGTAAGCCAATCTGTGCAAGCGCTGTGCAACTGGATAGAGCCGCGTATATGTGTATGTGTGTAAATGTGTACGGCACCCGCGCGGAGTTCAAGAAACTTGGACTTTACGTATATCATGCACAATAGTAAGCTCGCAAGAGTACGAGTACATTTCTGTTGTGCGTGAGCGCGAGCTTGTGTGTGCAGCGCGAGCGAGGCTTATCGCGGAAGCGAGCCCCAAAGACGATTTCGAATGGCCATTGTGAGCGCGAGAAGCGGACAAAAAAGAATAAAAAAAGAAATAAATAAAAGCGACCTGTGCAGTTGCGAGAAAAACCCACGCTCTTCTGCTTACGGAGCGGCGACGACGACGACGCTCCTTCAGCAAGCACGTCCCCATTCGCGCGAGCGCGACAAAAGTCATTCATCCCTATCTGGCTCGTTTTTACTCGGCATTCACAGGTAAATCCACACTCCGGTGCTCGCTCGCTCGCGCGCTGGCTACGGCCGAGCTTTAAAGCTCGCTCACTCTCTTCCATTGCTACCGCGTACAGTCTTATGGAGCTCGTGCTCTGCGCGCGAGTGTGTGAGTGTGGGTGGCTGAATGTATAGTTGCTCTCAATACGCGTATACATACCTAGGCAAAAACGAGAGAAGGAGAGAAAGAGAGAAAGCAGCCAAGCTTATTACCAAGGTACACGTGAAAGGGGTTGGTTTACGCATGCGCCTATAGTCATTACTTTCTTTTTTTTTCTCACGTATAAAAGCCGCACTGCAAGACGAAGGAATGAGGGTAAGGAGTTATGCATTTACTTGATAGAGTACACACGTATAAAAAAAGCAACAGAAGCAGCAGCGGCAACGAGCGGCGTCGGATTGAGAAAAAGAGAGGGACGATGATACGAGCGAAGCGCCAGAGCTGACTTCGGCTCGCGCGTTCATATACGTATATTTATATACATATATATCCATACATTTGTGTACGTGAGCGTGGAGTGTATAGTATATGTACCGATGTCGTGCGCGCGAGACTCAAGCAAACATTCAGTCTACACGCGGCACTCGCCCGAGCCGCAACTTGACGTATACATATAACGTAACGAAAAGTCCTTTTTTGTTTTTTGTTGCTGCCAATCGCAAGCTCTCCCACGCTATTCGCCCAACGAATTCATAGTTACGAGTGCGCGACTGATCGAGAGAAAAACAACATTTTCACGAACAAGCCAAGAGAGGAAAAAATGTGTGATAAGAGACGCGACAATTATTGTGAATTGCGAAAATCCAGTTCATCGACCATCGACCACCGACGACAACAGTCGAACGAAATATTACCGATCGCATTGCATATAGTGTCAATTTAGTAGTACTACCGAGCGTATAAGAAAACAAAAAAATTTAGTACGTAAAGGGGGTCGAAATTTTCCGAGAGTGCGCGCCGAAGTTGTTTCGTAATTGATATATAATAATTGATATAAAGCTGCAAAAGTGATTGAAGGTGATAACAAAATTAGGCTATGGGCTGTCGCGTGAGGCAATCATCAACATCGCTCGGCCGTACTCACGTCTCTGCCCTGGCCCAACAACCTCGTCAGTTGAAATTTTGCATCGGCTTGGCCGCCGCAGTGCTGCTGCTGCCGCTCATCATGAACGTCGCCGGGGCCGACGACCTCGCGTCGACGACGACGACGACTACAGCAACGCCAGGATCGGCCGATCGACAGAGAATCGACGATCTGAGGAACAGTATTTTCCAATCGCTCGGCCTCACGAGGATACCGGATTTGACCAAAGTGAGTTTATTGCGTACTTAAATTCGAATGCGCTACATAGATAGAGCGTGCCGTACGGAAGGTCCATTGTCCGTTCCGAGGAACCGAAAGCGCGCACAATTTTCCAGTTGATCGGTTAGTAGGTGAACGCGCGCGCGTGCACGCAGTGCATCAAAGGCTGACCGCAGCTCCGCAGAGCTAACGCGATAATCTTTTTGCGAGAAACTATGTATGCCTTCTGTGAAATCATTACTGTCTGTCAGATTTGTTATATTAAACTGGACGTCTGACAGCACAGAAAATAGGCACCTTTTTTCCATTCGCCGCGAGAAAAAGTCCTACCTTCGTACGCAAGCTTTTTTCCTCGTAATATGGCGTGCATATATAACTTCGCGCACGTCTACGACATGCAGGTTTTAGCGTTTAATTACACAAAATTGAAACGCCAGTCTACTCGTGACTATTGCGCGTACATTAATGTTTAATTAAACGAGAAAGAGTTTCTTTTAACTGCGGCGTGCGCGACTCGTTTTATTTATGCACGACACTAAATATGTAGTTTTTATGATATTTTTCATTTTCGCTCTTAATTTTACAATTGCCATTTTGACTACCCGCAATGTTTAAACAAAATGTTTTTATTTGCGTCTTACAAGCGATCGCAAGGATCGAGCAGCTAGTTGTAAATCTCGCGATAAGCCAATCAAAAAACTACCTTATTAACGAGGCCAGAACCGAAAGAAAAACAACTACGAGTCAATAAAAATGCGAAGGGGTATATAATATATGAAAGAATAAAAAGTCGCGAAATTCTGTGCGAGTGACGAAATGAAATCAGTCGAAGATGGAGCGAGACACACGCACACACACACACACATGGCGTAGGCCCGCAGGCGATGTATCGTGATTTTTATTCGCGCTAGCCTGGCAGGCCCCGCAAATTCTTCTTGGCCTGATGCAGAAAAAAAGACGACGGCTGCGTGTGTGTGTGTGTGCAGCGCAGAACGCGTGGCGCGCGCGCCTACTTACACGCCGAATATACATATAATCATAAATCATCCGAACGAGAGCGATGAATTCGATTTTGGGCCTTTAAATGAGACCCTTTCATTATATAGTGCATCTTGTATAGCAGCTCACAGCCTGCGGTCCTGGGACGCGCGCGCGAGAGAGCCCAGAGAGAGGGGCGTCGACGTTTCCGAAATTTTTTTGCAGCTCAACCCGACACGCACGCAGCGCACGCGTGCGCGGAATTAATTATCGACGACGAGTCAGCTATGAGATGCGCCATGATCCTTGTCCGGCTCCGGCGAGCGGCACGAGTGCGACTCTTGGGCGGTGTTGATAATAGCTCAGGCGCAAGGATACGCGTTATAATCGTTTGCAGCTCGCCTCGTGTAGGAAGCCTCATACCTTTTCTCTAGAATATTATATTATATGCGCCCGCATTCTCTCTCAATTATGAACGAAATTTATATGTCTCATTAAATGGATATTTATATGCCAATATTTAAATAACGTTAATTTACACTGCTCTTGAGAGAAAGACTCGTGGGGCGAGTGTGAGATAGACCGAGACAGAGACAGGCAGTAATAGAGAGAGAGAGAGAGAGGGACGTTGGCAAAAGCAAGTTTCGAAACTTTTTAAAGAAATAATAAAAACGTCTCGCTAATATTTTGTCTTAAAATTGTCACTCCTCCCCGCGCTTCATCTCTATAAATACGAAACGTGTATACGCTCATTAGAGTGCGATAAATTGTGCTCGCGAAATATCAGCTGCGCACTTTTCAATGGATTTTACATATGGGAATACGTATTTCGAGGCTTAAAATGGACGTGCAAACGCGTGCTCCGAGTTTTATTATACTTCCTCACTTTATAAGAGGTAAATTATACGTCTTTATATATAGACTCGCAGACGGGCCTTAATCACGGCTCGCGCGACTACTTATACGTATTGTATATCGACGAGCGTCTGGCAGTGCATTCATCCTTTAAAAGCTCGTGTTTCGCGCCGGAAAAGTGAAAAATGCGATGCACGTGTTGGACGCGCATCTCGTATTGACATTACAATTAAATATCCATTACGCACGCGAGAGCGTTGAAAGCGATGCCCTCTCTCTCTCTCTCTCTCGGAGGATCGCTGTCCTCTTGAAAATTCATTGCACCGCGATATACATTGTTTGCGTGGTAATTTAGATGTTTCAGCGAGACAAAGAGAAAAAAAGGCAAAATAACGAAGAAAAAGAGTGTGCGAGCGCGCGTGCAGGCGCGCGCGACTGCATCGGCGCGAATTATTTGTCCTGCGTGTACGTGCGAAATTCGCCTCCCTGTGCGCCGCGGCGGCCATTACGTATGCGGCGCGAAAGCTGCGAAGGGAAATTTATGAATCCCAGACGATCGATCGATCTCGCCAATCGAAGGAGTAAAAATAAAATTGTTTACCGACGTCGCGAGGTGAACGTTCTAATGCGCGCGCGCGGCTACTGTCGCGCTCGCGAGCTCGTTGCAAGGTTTTTGACCTTCCGATCATATGGTACGTTTTATATATGCTGCGAGGACTGCATCGCGTCTCCAAGCCGCGACGACAAAAGCTCCGCCGAGCCTTTAATTTTCCGCGTCACGAAGAAAAGCAATTGGAACGGAGCTTTTTAGCTCGCGCGGGGGCAGCTACCAACGATGCCTTATTGGCCTATCGGTTGCGGAACATTTCGAGCCGGGTCGCGCGGCTATAGTAGTATAATCAACGATATACATAACGCGCGCGTATAACAACTGCGACGGTGTATAGACGGGCGTATAGACGCGGAGCAACAGGTGTCCGTTGGCGGCTTCGCGTTCGCTCGCTATTATAGATATATAAGCGAGACCACCGCTGATACACATAGCCGCGCTATGTACGCGGCTGGATTTCCTTGGCTGGATCGCGCCACGCTGTACGGCTTCCCGCGCGCGAGTATTGTACAACACATCGAGCGGCCATAATATTTATTCGGAAACTGCCTCTCGACTCTCGGCTCTCACGGAGCAAGGAGGAGAGGTAAAAATGCAAAATAACACGCGCTGCAATTAATCATTTCCGTATAATGTGTCCATATACGTTTTCTGAATTGCGTAAGATTATGTTGCGTTTTTCTACAAGCGGCGGCATATCCCTCTCGTTTTCACGATCCTGGGCTTCGTCGCTGCACTGCGAATTTATATACGCGGAAATTTTATAACGGCGCGTATCAGACGCGATTGCGAAATCTTTGCTCGCGAAAAGTCTCCTTCACGTGTGCGCGGCAGATGTACCTCGGTTGCATGACAACGACGACGCCGCCGATGCCAAAACGTGTGAGGTGATTTTCGGTAATCTCGTTCCAGTCAGCTCGGCTGCTTGCGTATATTTACAGGCCGAAATACATCATGGACCTGCGGACATTTCGCACGCGCGTGTCAATAGCAAATTTCGGGAAGACAACACGTCGGTCATTATCATAAACACATCGCGAACTTTCGAAATTTCGCGCATATGATACTTGTGACATGAATACAATATTTAAATATAGGCAAAGAAGGCACAAGCTCGATGAAAGTGTGTATGACAAACGGAGATGTAGGAAAAATATCAGCTTAATTGACGAAATTCATCGAGCTCCATGCGAGCCGTGATTTATATTCGCCTCGATTCTGCGAAGATACGTTAGTGCCTGCATGTGTATGTATATGTACGTACTACGGTGCTATTAATAGGACGATCGAGGCGTACGCGCGCGCAAAATCGTTTCAATCATATTATATTTACGAACAAAGTACGACTGATTGAAGCTTCTTGGCCAGTGCGCGACATTAATACAACTTACATAGAGATATATATTACGAGTTCATCGATTACTTAATTGAGTAACAAGCACATCACAATGTCTTTCGTGAGGCTACCATGTTACATACGATACGATAATCCCCGACAACGTAACCAGCTCCGAGTCACGGAGCTGTCAAGCGTGCGGAGACGATTACGATCGAGGAAATTGTGTCGCGCGTTCCGCGGAACAATGGGCCAAACTCGTGTCGCGTGAAATTAAAAAAGTAGGTGAGCTTTCGGATATATTATAGGTATACACACGAGTTGCTAATCGCGTATCGTGCATACATACGTAAACGTGGGTCAGCGCGACGGTGGCTGACTCGACGCTAATTACTTGAATATTCGATAAGCCATGGTACACGAGTTGGCCAATCGGCCGCTGATGCTGCTGCGGTAACTGTAAATCAACTTGAACACGCGACGTTTATTTATCACCGCGTATTACAGGCACGCGCGCAACTGTCTAGGCATAAAATTATATTGATAAGTGGCGTCTAATCGAATCCCCAACGCGCGCCTTAATTCGCTCGCGAGTAAATGTGTATCGAGCCGAGCTCTGCTGCGCGCTTGAAAAATGCAGCTCGTTTCAGAAAAGGTGAAAGTACGAGCTTCGAGCTCGCTTTTTCGACATACATGGCGCAGTCAATTTTCAATGGGCCAAAAAAGGCCATTATGCAGTCGCTGATAAGAAGCCGGCTCCATGTACGTCAAGTATCGATGCGACTCTCTCGAATAATTCATCGCCGAACAATATACAATGCACGGCACGTACGATGCGCGCAACATCGACGATGCCGATGTTCGAACACGCCTTTTTACACCCGCGAACTCGAGTTAAATTTGGTGAGAAATCGTTCGGCGAGTGTCGAGTTGAAGGTTCGCCGAACATGCGAGAACGAGAATCGTGCGGCTCGGAAAATCAGCAGCTCGACTTGAAGAGTCATGACTGCGCTGCAGAGGCGAAAAATCTACGCGTCGGTGCGCGCAGCACCCAAAGGCGGTAAAAAAAAAAAAAAAAGAAAAATGATAAAGCGAGAAGGTGTGAAATGCGCGCGAGGGGGGCGTACGCCACGGTATATAAATTCAAAGTAGGCCTCTTTTGACAGAACGACGGAGCTGGTGTGAAATAAAAAATATAACTGCACGACTCGTATTTGATGACGACGGCTACGACGACGACGACGATGATGATGATATCGACAATACAAGCCGAAAGATAAAGAAAAGTCTCGCGGGCTGTGTGCATTATGAAGCGAGCGAAGGAAAAAAAAGAGAGTAGAAAAAAAGGGGACGCACGCGCTCTCCCTGTCATGTATAATGAGCCTGACACACGAGCGTCGCGTCGTTGTCGCCGCCGCTGCCTCGACACTTACAACAATTCAATGCACTCGGATGCATCTAATTTTTATAAACAGAGAAACTGCCGAGACCGAGACCAAGAGAGAGATGGGTTGCATAATTTTTCAAAGAAACTAGGCGTCTGAGACGTCGCGGATTGTCGCTGCAACTGAATTGCGTATATCGAAATTATGCATTCCTTCGCGGAAATAACTCGATAGAACTTTTAATAGCCTTTTTTCTCTTTTAAAAGCGAGGAAAAGACGCCTCGCTGAATACCAAATCGTTCGTTTTATTGGGTAAAAAGGAAAACCGGTCGAAATCGGTTCCTTTTCCGGGGGGCATTCGAGTGCAATCCAGAATTTTCGAATTTTCAAAGCCAGGTCGAGTCAGCGACCCTATTTCCACACACGCACACGGCCAATTCGTGCAAGTATCCCTAAATACATACCTCCGATACAGCAAGTTGTATACAAGCAGTGCAAAAGTGCGCAACGTGCACATGTGCACATATACCGGAACCAAGCGCGCAATAAGAGGAAAAACGTGCTCAACATGCTTAAAGCGCCAGAGAAAAGCAAAACGCGCAGATATATAATATGCGTGTGTGCAGCATATATCCGTTAAAGCGAAGAAGAAGAAAAAAAAACGTTAAGGTCGAGATCGTCAAGTGCGCGCGAGTACAAAAGAATTTATATATATACACCAACGCACAGAGAGGCAGTCGTACGCAGCCGCGCGTAGTATATGGCAAATTCAATCCCGAGACATAAAATTTGCGCGCAAGTCGGCGCGTATACACGTACGTGTTCGTATAGTTACCGATCATCGACTTTTGACCTTATCGAATCTTTCCGCAATTCCGCGACTTATTTTCGGTATAAGCACACACACAAACGTACAATTTGAAATTGTAATCTCGAGTCTTTTTTTTTCTCTCAATTTACTTTAGCACGCGGGTGACGTTCGAGAAGAAATTCCAACGCGTCCAGCCCGTCGCGCAAACCCGTGCATACGGACACGCGCTTGAACAGGCCGCAGATTTTTCTCAGCCAAGTCGCTGCGAGATTCTCGTTGCTCACTTGCGGATGAATGTATATATGTATTAATTAGCGTCGTTAAAGATAGAAATTTTTTGCGCTCACCAGTGCGTTACAAAGCCTATTCAACATGTTACTTTTCACTCTCTTGTCGAGCATCATCTTCGTGGCGCCATACGCTCTCGCGCTCGCGCCGAGCTCTTTTCTCCGCGTTATTTTGCGTACGTTCGCAGCTCAAGTGTGTGTGCATTTCTCTGTATAACGCATGGCTATATGTTAAATCCGAATCACTTGATCTGGCCTCTCGGGCCAGCGGCTCCGATTCGATTGTTTAAGCTCCACATTTTTCGACGCGCGCCATCGTGACGGGCAAAAAATATAATAAAAAAGATATTAAAAAAAAAAATAAAATAAAGGAACGAATGCGATTAAATAATCCGAAACGAATATAATTTATTTACTCGGATGGCATTTCATTCATCGATCATCGCGCGCTAGCCACGGCGTAAAAAGAACCGCAATCGAAGTCGCGCGACTCGACGCCGACGAGTATAAGCATGACCTCGAGTGGGTATATAAAACGAGTAAATGTACGAGAGGCTCCACTACGAGGACTCGACCTCACGCATCTCTCACTCGCGAATGCACATCGAAATATGTTATAGGACGTTCACTCCGATATCGTCTATATACTCGGTCGTTTCGCAAAAATGTCACTCAACCCGATAAACTGCGCAGATTACCGGCAAATTTTTCATACTCGGTCCGGACTTGTGGGCATGTTATTGGTACAAGAGAGCGCGTTGGAAACCTGAAGGAAAATTCGTGAATCGCTCTCCGCTACGTATACAAAGTAAGGCCACTCGAGATCTCACTCGGCGTGTGTATTTTAAAACTTAGAACGAATTAATTATCATTAAAACTCGCGACCAGTAGCTACTCTGGACATTAAACTGGTACACTAAAGTTATGGACCAACAATGATTGGACAAAAATGTTATAATTACGCTGAATATTTGAAAGTTTATGTCACTCGACAAGACTCGAGCCTATTTCATTTTCAATAAGTCGAAGTACGCGTGCTCGCGCAAGTATCATAACGTACATGTACGGCTACGCACTTTTTCTTTTTCTGCTCGCGTTGGAATTTTTTTCCCGAGAAAAAGTACAAATACATGCACCGCGCGGTGAACTTGATGAAGCCAAGCCGGGTACTTTTATCGAACAACCTGTTAATACACTTTTTTGAAAGCGGTACGCAACGAGTAAGCAGCAGCAGCGGCGCATGTAAATTACGAGCGTAGTCGGCTGCAGTAACAACCTGCCTCGATGCGCGCGCGTAATGTATCATTTTTCTCGGCGAGCATAAATTGATAACTTCATCGGTCCGCGCCCGTGAAATTGAAAAATGAGAAACTTTATTTTATTATATGCGCACGCGCGCGCGCACACAGCAGCTCTCTGCTGCTGCTGCGCATGTTTTATCAACGATAGAATAAATAATAATTGTCACGACGTATACCGCCGGCGGTTTCGGAATATCATTACTTAATTGACTTTTCGGAAGGCACTTAATGTCAACTGGATAATAATAATTTTTCAGCTCAATTACTTTGCTGAGCGAAAAAAAATGAAAACCAGTTTTTCGCTCCGAATCACGATCGAATTATGCCGTGGAATTCCGTACGCACACAGAACGCGGAGCTTTTACCACGCGCGTATCCTATATGTTTGTCAAAATAATTCGTGCAATTGGTTATGAAACCTGCACCTAATAATCATTATCATTACTGCGCGGTTGATCAATACAAAAACTTATCGACAAACCCGGAAAAAAAATTGTCACCTATTTTAACTCTCGTTAAAATAAAAATAAATAAATTTAAAAAACCCGGAGGGACGTCGTATTATTATTTACGGTGCCGCATACACCGCGCGGATTGATGTGGCAACGCAACTCATCAAGTTGCTATGCTCATCATCGTCGAGCTCCCGAAGACTCCATAAAGATCTCATTAAAATCGACCGACTTAAAATATCTGAAGAGACGAGATATATGGGATAGGTAAATTACGAGGAGATGGTAAATAAACGAACAATGTGGATTTATTAAGTATGGGAATAAGAAAAACCGTTTATGTGCGTATGCAAATATAAACGCGCACCTTTAATAAAACGTATACTCATCAAATTGTCGACTCCTGTCGAGATTAATGCCTCGCCAACCGTATTTTATTATTTTAAGCTATTTATTTTTAAGTGCTCTGTTTACTCAACGATCAGCAGACGGAGAAAAAAAGTCAGGAGCAATAATTCGAAAGTGACACGAGATGAGTTAGAAAGCGCGCGCGAGTTTAAAAAATCGTAGCGCGCCGTTCGATCCTCGAGGAGCTTATAATTGCTCGCGCGCGTACTTGAAGTTAATTGCAATGATTTCAATGAGAGTCGGCGAGAAACCGTCAAAGGATTTTGCCTAAACGCATAACTGCTCTTTCGAGATCATTATGTTATGATATAATCGTAAGCGCATAAAAGATATATAGTTGCGACGGCGTGAACGACGCGCGGTTCATTAAACTATCGCGTACGCGCGTAACCTTCGCCTTTTTTTCTCTCTCTCTCGCGGGTTTTGCGCTTATATAACTAGGAGCGAACGATGCAATGTCTAAAAAATTCTCAATAACAAAAACGAAGCGGCGACCAGTGCACTGAACGCGCTACAAGGGTACACGACTGTGGAGTCGGAACAGAAACATTTATTCATAAAGTGCGAACGGACGATAAGTGCAATCTTTCACGTCGTCGACTTTGCCTATTAGGATTTATTTGGGTCAAACCTGTCGCTCGCGCGCGCTCACGTAGTATATAGAGAAGGCATAAAGTACCTTATTTCTCCCTCTTGTTCGTGCCTGTATATAATTTTAATGCCCGCGCACGCCTCGCCCACGGATATGTATAATATACATGTGTAGCGCGCGACGTGTAATTACCATCCAGTGGACGCCGTATATTTATACGCACGTACATACCAGTGCTGCTCGCGATATTATATTATATCGTCGTTACATTTCAATCAATCGATAACCGAAAATATTTCTGTCAAGCTATGGAAGGGAAACGTCTTTTTTTTTCCTCTCTCTCTCTTCTTTCTCATAAATGCATTTATACAAGTATAATAGCAATTGAGGCCAAGGCGTTCGGTAGTTGGATAGTTTACTTTTAAATGTCTATCGATGGCACACGTTCGTGCATAATACCCGTGTGTCTGTGTGCACACGGATACTTCTCTCTTTACCTACGACATGCTTCGCGTTGGCATTCTTAACAGCACGTATATTTTATCCAAACGCTCGACCCGAGCCATAGTTCTTTGGTCAAAGATTTTTTCGCTATTTTTAAACTCCAAGCTGGAAATGAGTTCCTTCAACTCGGACAATCTTTGTCGATAAATGGAATTTTTTATTTGCAATAAAAACTCAAAATTATCCACATTTTCGCACGTCTGGACGCCTGTAATTGAATCCGCTCGTTTCCGTAATTATGTGACATCTATCAAAATTAAATCAGCACTGACAAGTTCATAAAAATCCTGCTCAAATGCGAGAGGACAAAAAAGAGACGAAGAAGAAGAAGAAAAAGCGCCAAGCGAAATAAAATATCATCTTCGCGACGGCGATCCAGGAATGCAGTGATAATTAATATTTTTTTATGGCTGCGATGACCAAAAAACGACTCGAGTCTCGGCTCACTCAAGCAGCAGCACACGACCCACTGCCATACTGATTAAAATTTTAACTTTTACTATCGTTCCCGGAAATTTACTCAGTAGTCGAACGTTTCAATGCTCTTATCGGTGAGCGTATTGCTCGAAAAAGAAGGAAGAAAAATTTAAAGGAAAAAGTAAAAAGAAGAAAATGGCGTTTGTACGTGTGGTTAATTCGATTATCGAGAACGAAATATTTTGAAGGCAAAAGAGACGAATGAAAAAAATAGGAATGAATTCAGCATGATACATCAATTCCGTTGAATTGTGCCGGTATTATGAGTATATAGAAGCGATCGTTTGGCAAATCGCCTCCAGCGCGTGTCGCCGATTGCAGTGCCGCGTGCCCGCGAGATTTAAATGATGAAATATCATATACGCACACATTGCGCATTACATAATAAAGCGCTGCAGTGCCTCGAGCCGGTCAGAGCAGATTCGCGCAAAGCGTTTCCACGAAATCATCTTCGATACGTTTTGCTCCGAGCGCAGCAATGACTATAGGTATACCTATACGTAGTACACCGCTTTGATGTCCGTGTGCCCGAGTGTCTGTGCGGGTATGCGTGCGAGGGAGGTAGCGCACTAGCGACGGACTTGCGTGTCACTTTGATTTTCGCGCCTGAGCGTAGCATTGTATGTAGTACGATCGAAGGATCATTCACGCGCAGTTGGACGCGATGAGTCAGAGGCTCGAGAGTGGCTGTGGTGCACTTTGAAATTCCCGATAATTAGATCGCCACGACAACTTTTCATGTCCAAAACAAATAAACGAGGGACATCGGCACAGTGTGACACAATTGCGAGACGCGCACGAGAGTCAATCGATTGCGTTATCGCATTCGCACTCGTGCTTGAGAATTTCCATCTAAATAAGTAGTAATATCTCCGCATATTGTGTCTCTCTGTCACTTGATAAAGCTCACGTTCGGTAGTAGTACGTATATTATCGAGGATTTTTCATCGCTGTCGTTACTCACTTAGACGGACACGCGCGCGAGTAAGTATGTATTACATGCGTGCGTGCGCGCGCGTATACTTGTACGCAGCTTCGCAAGCAAAGACAATCCGTACTTCGAAGATTGACGTAATTCCGATAGCAAATGCATTACCGACCGACCAAGATGAGTCTGCGTAAATATTTTCTGTAGTAAAGTTAATACGTGTGGCAATGTCGCTGCAGCGTGCATGAAAACTTTTTTTTTCTCAACCGATTAAAATGGGTCGGCGTTTATTTATCAATGGTAGTATAATTGCGAATGCGTAATATGCAACATGACTATCGAAGTTATTATGCGCCGCGAGCTTTTTTTCGATGAAGGCAAAACGCGGTGATTTTTTATCGCGACAAAGTCATAATAGAAAACTATTCGTTATTTGCATGCAAAGTAGCGAGTACATATAGTGACGCGAAGCCGAATAGGCGCCTCGTATACAAGATCCATGGGTGAACTCATAATTTAAACGATCAAGCTCGAGCCCGTGCACGTGATTACTCCTAAACGGCATGAATTGTTCGAAGCTTCGAGATGAGGAATATTCATATTTTCTTCTTGGTGCAGCGCGTCAAAAAAATAAAAAACTAGCTCGATTATAATAGCGCGACTGGCACATTTTTCCCGCGAGCAGCAGCTGATCATAGAGCTTTGTGCTCTCTGGCTGGCGCATGTATAAAATGTTTCGTTTGCGCGCGAATTAGACGCGCTCGACAAAATTTCGTTGCACTCTTACACATATTAGGCCAACTAGATCGCAGTGGTTGCATTACAGATGAATCGATTTTAAATATAGCCGTTTGATGCAACGACCGGTGCGTTCAGATCCTAATAATAAAGTGGTACCGGATGCGTATACACACGGTTATCAGCGCGGGGGGCACGAATTCTTGCCGCGCGAAATAGCGCTGCGGATGATCAAGTGTGTCGGTATTAGAGCGCGCGCGCGTGGTACAGCTCGCACCTAATACATGCCATCTTATAAATAGATCATTATCGACTCTCCGCGCGCGGGTGGATCCTAACCGGCTCTTATTTCAAAAATACACTCTCGCCCGTGTTCGCGAGCAATGCATCACGCAACGTGGGCGAGAGAGCTTGGGTATATAGGTGTGTACGTGTTGTTGTGCGCGGCGAGCTCGCAATAAAGCTCTCGACTCTCTTTCTTTCTCTCTTTCTCTCTCTCTCTCTCTCTCCGTGAATTCATTTAGAATGTATGCCATTAACAGCTCACGCGATGATAATTTGCGTTTATTTTTATCGGCACGCACTCGCACATACATAACATTGGCGTCGTAGTATAGTCGTCGACGTCGACGACGAGCCCTCGTAAAGCCGTAACGAGATCCAGATGCGCCTCGCGCGCGACTTATACAAGCGATCGAATATTACGCGTGCGTGTGTATAATATTGTATATCGAGCTCGCGAACTTTCGAGGCAAAAAATATACTCGCGACGTGCTCGCGTTAAGAGAGCATCGCAGTCTGACGTGTGACCGCACCCCCCTAAGCTGGTGGCGACGTGCAGCTTTGCATTCGCGCGTATTGTAATATACGTGCGTGCGTGTCGTCCGCTTCGAAGACTTCTTTTTCATTTATCATCGAGCTGCAGCCCTCGTCGGCACTCGAGTCCTTTCGCAAATCCTCCGCTACTCGGTCTTTAGCTCTTTTGTCCAATAAAAAAAGTAACGGATTGTCGAGGAAAGTGCAGATCGTCTCTTCAATTCCATTTACAGAATGCGCGACGCTATTTTAGTTTTCGTGTCGACCCCCATGTCGATTATTGACTTATCGTGCATTAATAATAGGTGCACTCGCTTTTTACTTTATATATAGAATATATTATATACGTAACATCGCTGAATAAGAGAATTACCGATGCTTTTAAAAGTCTGTGCCGTTATACAAGCTACATGTGAGATACTTTTTTTCTCCGTTTGTAGACGAACATCAGCCAAGCAGAATACGAACGAGCCCACAAGGAGTACTACCATCTGACGCGCTCCCGCCGCAGTATAACGAATGAAGAGGAAGGCGAAGAGTCGAGCCACTACCACAGCACTAGGAGGAAGCTCTTCAGCGCCTACGCTCAGCGTAAGTGAATATGTGTACCTACTATATTCGCTTTTATGCCGCGAGCGCAGAGACCTAATTGACGCGCAAACTAGCCTCCCCCTAGATATCATGCGCGCATATATACCTACAAAGTATACCCGAGACATAAAAGTGAGAGCCCGCGCGCAAAGTAGAGAGATACATGCTCCGCTGCAAGAACAAAAAAAGGAACAAAAGTTCTTAGCCGCGAGTGCATGGCCCTACTTTGCCCTGACTGAGCTCGTGATGCAAGCTCGTCGTGATGTATCGCGAGCAGCGTTTCTACGCTCTCCTACCCTCTCTCTTTCTCTCTGAGCTTTGTCGTCGTTTCTAAAATTCCCGATTATTTCCACTGACGCGAAAGACGAGATATATGACGTTTTAATAAAGTCGCGCGAGACTCATCGAATCGCCGAGGCTTTTCACTTTTCGAATAATTTTTATCGATTTCTAAATTATTGGGGAGGTAAGTTCTCTTTCTCTCTCTATCGATCTCTCTCTCTTTTCGTCTCGTTTGCTTGCTCTCGCATGCAAAGTGAATCGGTCGCGTATAGTAGTTCATGACGAATGGCTGTTGCCTTCGTTTTCGTCTCTATCGACTCGCACAAAAATCCACACACTCGCCGCTGTCTTTTATTTTTCTGCAAGCCAGTTCGGAGAAATCGCTTTTATTCGATCGATAAACGCGAGCCATTAGCATAAATTGCTTCTGTCTTACTGTTTACTTTTTCATCCTGATTTGACATATTAATACGGTTACGAGCGAAGCTTTTTTTTCTCTTTTTTTTTTTACTTTAAAAAGGATCCATTCTTAATTTCACGTTTTTGAATGCGTAATCCGAGATTTTTGCGTATTTAAAGAAACAAAAATATTTCGAGTCGTCGTGCGCGCGAATAAAAGCCACAAGTATCATTCACCGTTGTCGGACACTCGACGCAGCAATTTTTCGCGAGGAATCGTATCTACGTGCCGCGCACTTCAGTCGCAATTTTTTGATGGAGGACCTTTGAAGAGATATAAACTGATAGACAGGTATGCGATGATGAAATTACGTTGAACTTACGAGGGTATACACACAAATTGCGAAACAAAGAAAGATATGCGGAGATGAAAAAAATTGTAAACACAAGAAGCACACGTGTTTTTAAGCATCATCGTGAACGAAGGTAGACGAGTTTCGGTCAACGATACAAGCGTCGAGTGCGCATGTAAATTTCTTAACGTTACTTCTAACAATCAAATAGATAAGCCAATCGTTTGGAGGTTTTCAGAAAATCTTTTCTCTCCATTTCACAGTTGGTCAAATTTTTCCGAACCTTTTGAGATTATTCCGCGTAAACATGTCATTACGCGCGCGCACGCGTGCGTGCAAAATGCAGTATGCACATTGCGGCGCGAAGTAACGACGACGACAACGGCGACGAAGCCAATGCCATGCGCGGACGATGCTCGCTCGATTGGAAAAATTCCTACGCGACCTCACGTGCGCCGTATGTATTTCACAGGCGCGCGTAATGCAAGAAATTTGCGACCCAGAAAGAGAGCCGCGGCAAACGTCGGCCGGCGGGACTTTTTTTTTGTCGACTACTGCAGAAACAGAGAAACCCTGTAACGGCTTTTCAGAACAAACGCGAAAGGGAGAGTATATAGGTATTATTACATGCGCGAATCTGATGAACCGCGGCCAATCGGGTTTTGTCTGTATGCAATGTGTGTAAGAGAAAACAATAGCAACTGTACTCGTACGAGAATGTTGGGATCGAACCCGGTACGTCGTTCGTGCATTGTTCGTGCCCTCGATTTTTCCATCAGTCACCCTCTCGATTCAAGCATCTACTTTTGTTGATTTGCAGAGATTACGAGTACGGAGGATGGCTCGTTGCTGAACTTTTCATTGGATATCAACGAGTACGCACCTCCGCAGCTGGACTCGGCGACGTTGAGGCTAATTCTGGATCACAACGAGGACGATCGTGAAGACGATCGATTAGAAATTCGAGTCTACGACGAGGCGTTCAATCTGTTGAGTCAATTATCGACGAGCGAGCCGGGCAACATAAGAAGACGTTGGCTTGAATTTGATCTCGGAGACGGCCTCGAATTGACGGAAGATCCGCTGAGGCTGATGGTCCAAGTGCTGCGGAAGGTAAAGAGCCGTTAATTCGCATACTTTTGACCAAAAGAAAAGGTATTAGGATGTCTGTAAAGATGAATAATTTTTTTATGCAGAATCGGCAGAAGGACGACGCGATCTACCACCGAATCGAGAAAGCTGCCCTGAATCTCCACACGACCGAGCAGCCGCCGTCCTGGCTGACAATGTTCCGCGGCAAGCGCTCGATCGGCGGCGAATCGTTGCGGCTGCCCTCGCTGCATCGGGGCCGACGGACCGAGTGCCACGGCAAGGGGGCCAAGCGCTGCTGCCGCCACCACATGAGCGTCACCTTCAAGGAGCTCGAGGGCTTCGACTTCATCATCCAGCCGAAGAACTTCGACGCGGGCTACTGCAAGGGCCGCTGCCCGCCGCGCTACAACCCGGCCCACCATCACGCCCTGCTGCAGAGCCTCATCTGGAAGGAGGACAGGCACAAGGCGCCGAGGCCCTGCTGCGCCCCGAGCAAACTGGCCGAGCTCGAGATCCTCTACTTCGACGAGGACGACTCGACCAAGCTCAAGGTGTCCAACTGGAAGGACATGCGAGTGCTCGAGTGCGCCTGCTCCTGAATGGCCAGATTTTTTGTATTATGCTTGCAACGGGGCTCAGGCATTGAATCGTGTCGCAATCCGGCAGCTGCGTCACGATTCCGATTATTAAGCGATCCGCGCCGACGCGCGTCGACGTCGTCTCGTTTTACGAGTTGCTAATGGGATCCGACGAGCGACTTCCGAGCGGGACCAGCTCCGAAACGCGCACGGACAACAGAGAGCGATCGGTACGCGCCGATTGATCTTGCTCCGAGGACGAAGAAAAAAGACGCCGAGATAATAAGAACAAATTTTCTGTGTACATATCTGTTTATGTATTTATAACGTGTGCATGCGCAATGTCAGTGCTAAGCGAGTGCGTCTTTGCGTTTGTGTCTGTGTGTGGCTGTGTGTGTGCGTGCGAGGGATACGCGTATACGACGAGTATCGGTCATTATATACGAGGAATTCGCTACACATGCTCGTCGGCCGTCGCCCGCGCGCGCACTGCGGTGATTCACTTGAAAACAAAAAAGAAGAGCGACGTACGCGCATTGGTTCCGTCCTATATGTACTTGCGAAACCTCTAAAATTCAGCTCAACGATATGGTCCTTTGCTCTTTTTCTCTTTCTCTCTCTCTCCTTTTTTTGTTCTTCTCTCTGCGCTCTGCTCGTTGTTGAGGAGCAGTAAAATGAAGCGAACATCCGTCGCCGTAGTCTTGGCCACCGCGCGCTGCGGCGCCTACCTGTTGCCTACCTATACATGTATATCTGTGGCGTATGTACACGCGGCATTTGCCACGGCAGTTAATTTTTCGCGCGCCCACCAAAGTCTCGAGGAAGAGATAATAAAAAAATAAAACAGTATATTATACGCCTAGATATGTGCTCGCGACGCTTCCTTGGCTTTATGGTGAACGAACGACTCGTCTGGAGAAAATAAAAGGAAACGCACGCGCGTGTGCGATATATCTATATCGACTACAACAAAAAAAAAGGAGTGTAATATACGTACCGTGTAAATGCGAGCTCTCTTTTTCCTTTCTTTCGTTAAGTATGCGCAGTGTGACATTGTGCACATGCCGCTCCAGAATCGCTTGCCCGGCATTTCACTCATCTGTGATAATAATTGTATATTAATTTTTTTTTAAGTTATAATTTTGCGCTCTAGGTTTAAGTCGTATGAATTTATATATTACCTGTTTTTATTGTAGAGATCTTGTCTCGTTGGAGCGAATCAAACGATGTACATACTTATTATGAAATTATCCGATACCGAACTGTTAGAATTGAATGTATTATAAAATATTTAACGTAGCCTTAATTTTGTAAGATATTTCTTTTGTACATTTCGTATTGTTATGTATACACAGCTGTCTGAGTGCAAGTCAACAAATTGACTTGCATAACAAACCTCCACTTTCCGAATCGTCGAATCGTGGTAAATATAACGCCGTCGCGTCGCTGAAACCACTTTTTTTATTTCCTTGGATGACTTATTATATACACGAGCACGTCTGAAGACTCGCACTCGTATTGAATATGCTCTTCATTTTTTGTACTTTTTCAAAACGAACGCTCGGTGAGATTTCGATGCTTTTTTACGACGACCATTTTTTTATGAAATAGAAAATTTTTCTTCCTTAGCTTTTAATTTAGCATTACCCGGCTACAATTAAGGCTATAATTAAGTAATGTAAGAATAATAATGATGTGTATCTGGCTGACCTGGTACATGTTTACTACTGTGTATTATAGTTTTGTATTATTTTCTTTATATTAGCTGTAGAAAAATCGTCTATAAATATACGTTGCACTTGTGAAAAAAAATTTGTTAAAAGCGCGTTAAAGAGTGTAACATAAATCTTGTTGTAAAAAAAAGTACCTTGGTATAGTCCAAATTTATTGTTATATGATAAAATTATGAGAAAAAAATTGCAAGTGTTCTAGTTATGCATGTTGCTTAATGATTATTGTATCAATTACTCAAATCATCAATTATTATGAAAACGACAAAATTGTAGAAAAAAAATTGAGTTTTATAAATTATATAAAATAGAAAAATAAATACCCTACGAAAAGAAAAGCTAAACGTTTGAGTGTGTTTTGTTGAAAATCAAGTCCCGCCCCCGAAGTGCAGTAACGACAGCCTCTCATTGGCAGAATCACAAAAATTCCTGAGTAGCTGATGCAACATTCTCAAAATTGCTCGGCTCACAATTCACATATATCTACTTCGTTTTCCAATAAAGCCCCGGAATATATTCATACACGCAGACCGCCAAGTAGAGAAACGTACGAAGAAAAAAAAAGCGAAAAGAAACAACAAACGCATAAAAAATCGACGAAAGCAACGATTAGACTCATTCGGTCATTGTGTCGTTGGTAATCATCACCAGGGTCCCACGTATGCGGCATAGTTATTTAGCTGCTCGCTCGCACGTCCGCGACAAAAGAAGAGTCCAAAGAAGAAACGGAAATAAAAAAGCTCCACGGAGTCGCGCTCGTAAATAATTGCTTCTGACTTTGATGATCGCGCCGGGCTCGCTCGAAAACGCATCTCGTGCACTGTGCACCTATATTAGTTGTTGACCTCACACGACTCTCTCTCTCTCTCTCTACTATCATTTTTATATGACGAGCAGCGCTTGGGCAATAAAAATCATGATAATAATAATAGGAGGAAATAGCGAAAGAACAGAATTAGTATATTCCGCATTCATCCCGCGCGACGCGCTCCACGCGATGCCGCGGGACAATCTAATTAATTGGCCCCGAGAACGAAGGAAGAGGACAATCGTTTTTAAGACACGATCAAGATGATTAAGGTAATCAAAACAAATATTTGTATTTCAAGCTTTTTGGCTGGGGGCAGCCAAACGGGCGGCACAGCGGGAAAGTGGCGGCGATCTCGCTCGGCGCGCACAGCTCCAGCCCGTTTCGACTGTCTCTCGACGCTCTCGAGATGACAAAGAGTCAAAATTATGCATTTGTTTGGACGTGTAAATCTTAATCAGCGTAAACATGCCGGCAGCTCGTGTGTACCATGCTACATTCCTAGAGGCCATTAACGAGAGGCCGCCCACGTTTCTGTTGCGCGCGGCTAAATTCGCGATTACTTTCTATATTCAGCCTCGCGCAGGGATATTTTCGGGACTCGACTGCTGCGAGTGGTGCGAATTCGCGCCAACCGCGCGCGTCGATGATAATAATGTTTCAATTATTTTAATGGCTATGCCTAAAAAAGCAGCACCGCTTGCTAGGTATATGTGCGATCGAACAAATAGTGTCGCGCTGAGAAAAATGAAGAACGCCCGAGTCCTCGCGCGCTTCGTAAATCGTAATGGGTTGAAAGACACGTCGAGTGCGCGTCGCCTTCACGCGTCTCGGTCAATCCGATCTTGCCCTGGGGAAAAAAAATTAACGAAATTCGTTTTGGTATTCGAGCAAAAAAATACCCGCTCGAGTACAATGGGAGAAAAATCAAAACAATGTCGTGCACGCGCACACCTATAGGTTATGCAGTTGGAATTCCACGCACTTGATGTTCGAATTTGGATAAGCGAGGTTTTATTTATTATGTACTCATCGATACAGGCTGCGGGTGTATGGTATGTGGTTAGTCACTGTGTTAATTCGAACAAAACAAAACACTCGTGATGTCGCAGTATTCATTATGGGCTTTAACTTTTCACATATCGATGGATGATGCGGCATCTATCAAGATGATAAACAAGTGCCTCGCACCCGCCAACTAAATTGCTCTGCACCTTCGTGAGAATTATAAAAAACCAGAGTTTACACGGGGTCTTATTATGTTTTCGAGACAACTCAATTGCAAGTTGGTAAATCATGAAAAATGAATTAAATTTTTTTACATTATTAACAATCGAATCCTACCTTACACCGTTGAAACAAATGCGCGCGCTTTTGCGCTGCTTGGTCACTACACTTGAGCACGTAAAACTGTTTTTATCAAAATACACTTTTTAAACTGCACTAATTCGTTTATTGTGAAACTGATTAAAAAAAACACTTGAACACAAAACATTAACACTTGTAACAATTAAAATTATACTTTTTGAATAAGACTGAAATTTACCCATTCGATCATTCGTTACTGCTTCACTGAAACTTGGCATTTTTGCGAACGAAAAATCAAAGTTCTATTCACTAACTTGAAACGGTTAATCTACAAATTAATGCTTTTTTGAATTTTATTATAACTTTTGTATTTATTTAACTTCTCACTGGAATAATTTTGCACAAATGAAAAAGAATTTACTTGTTTTTACTCAAACCTACTTTACTCGTCTATTCAGGTAAATATTTTTCACGCGATTCTTATAATAAAACTAGGAAATAATTGACAATCCCATAAAAACTTTAAGAAACTGCGCAACTATTTTCCTCTATTAAATTTTGCGCACTCATGCGCCGGTACGAAATTCGGTAGAGAAGGGAAGGAGGCGTGCGAGGAAGATCGTTACAAGAACCTCCATTCAAATTGTTTCGAACGTTTCCATTGCACCTGCAGCGTCATCTACGCCATCATCCTTTTGAAACGCCGAGTATTTTAACTCTTGTTACCGGGATAGTTGTTTGTTTACAAACAGTCGTTGTTTCTTCCAAGCGACGGAGGCAGAAATTCAATTTTCTATATTCAACAGACAATTGCATAAGAAGACAGCATCAAAATGTCGTTGAAAACTACACAAATGTTGAAAATTTTCCAACCCATCGAAGAGCAAGTAAGTATAGCAATCGCCGCAATCGAAATCTGTGCTACCATTTGTAACCGATAACCAAGAAAATCGCAAGGGATTACCGAATAGACGGATTTTGTATTGACGAATTTTTTTTTTTTTAGATAAAAAAGTTGTCTTGCTTGATGAATGAGACAAAGAACGATGCGACGGAAATGGTCACGCTTCGGAAATTGATAATTGATCAACTACACAATTTAGCCGAAAAATTGGAGAATGCATCCAAGGAAGGTTGTGACACTTATGGAGAAATGAAGAAAAAGGTCACATCTATAATTGAAGAATTTTGTACCATGGATTTCAATAAAAAAGTGAGTTTTATTAAAATTATCTTTACTGTTTTAGAATATCTATTACTGAATATAAATATTTTTTGATCAGGTTGAAAATGAAAAAAACTTTTTGGATGAAAGCCTATTCCAACTGATACTAGAAAAATTTCTTAAAATCCTTGAAAATTTGGAAAAAACTGAAACTGCTCCACTAAAACAGAATCTACAAGAATGTCTTGAATATGTTAAAGAAATGAGTGGTATATGTGAAATAGAAGATTTACAAAATATCAAAGTAATATATATCATGTTATTTACACATAAATAAAATTACTTTTAAATGAATTTTTTTAATTTATAGGAATTGGGACTATCAATAACTGAACTTTTGAGGCCTTTACAATACTACAGAAAAAACTTGAACTCAAAACTACTATCTGAAAGATTATTACTTTATTGCTGTCAATTGTGTGCATCATTCAAAATGTTGGTACAAGTTATTAAAGAGCAACATCGATTGAAAGCTCCTATTTACGTAAGTAATTCATGAAAAAAATGTTTTAAATTTTGAGAAGTGAAAATATACTATTATCTTCTACAGAGTTGCAAAAAATATATTTGTGAAAGAACGTGTTACTGTTTTGAAGCCATTATAGACATAATTGATGCTCCAAATGCTTCTGAAGAAGAAGAGTATCTTGAAGAAGAAAATAATTTTGTTCACAGGTATGAGTAATATTTATAATGTTGGTTCTTATTTATAGATGATTCATTATCAATTGATTATTCTTAGGATTGATTTGGCACTCGATGTCATAGCAAATTTACCAAAAAAGTCACAAGAACAAAAAATACAAGAATGTGAAGATCTATGGTTTAACATTGAGGAAATTTTTGCCCATGCAATGTCTATAGCTCAAGTTTGTCAGCCATATAACTTTAAGGCTATCAGTGGTTCTCTTCAGTCAATTTTGACAGAATTTGATAACTTAAAAAATCAATTGAAAGCTGTAGTTCCGGATCTAACAATGAATAATTTTTTCATGAATACATTAACAGATGCTATATACAGATTGGAACGTAAAATTAATATTGCAGTACTTACACTGGTCATGGAAGTTTTTAGTGATATAGTCGGTCCATTAAAAAAGTTAGTCAACTTATGTGGAATAGCAATAAATGTGAATAATAGGACTAAGAATGATTTAGATTCAGCCATAGAAGAATTTGATCAGTGGACAGATAAATGTGTACAAATAGGAAAATTTGCCATATCTTGTTGCAGAGATAAAAATAGTAAGTTTTGAAAGCAAAAATGTAATTTTATAAATTCATTAATTTTTTATTTTTCTAATCGATAGGAGTGCAAAAAATAAAAAACTGTTTAGCAAGCTTTGAATCATTAGAAACGGAAGTCATACCAGCAATCACATCATTTTACTTGCATCCCAACAACATTGAAATGAGACAATGTGTAAAATTATTAACCACTGAATGGCAGTCAGTTACAAATGAATTTCAACACACTGTAAATTTAATTATAGATCCAGCGGTATTTTGTGAGGTTGAGTAAAAATACAAATTAAATAATTTCATGTATATTTCATAACTTTATTACATGTGATAATTGTTTTAGATTGTTTATGATGATTTGCAAGAACGAATCCATCAAATGACTGAAAGTTTAGATAAAAAACAAAACATCACTCAAACAGAAGTTGGAGTTATCATTCAACGAGCTATATCATTGTCTCGTCAAATAATTGCAACTATTGAAGATATTGGACCTCAAACAATTGACAAACATGCAAATATGACGATTCGTGAATTCAAAGCTGGTAAAGAACGTTAAAATGTTAATGAAAAAGACCGTTTAAAAAATAAATTCAAAGCCAATGTTTTTTTTTCAGCTATATTTGAAGTAGATGCGGCGTCAAAAAAATTTTTAGGGAATGAAGCTACTTCAGCGGAGCAATTACGCGTAATTAATCGATGTGAAATAATGCTCAAAGTTATTAAACGGCTTTTTCCAGTGCTTTCTAATATAGTTAAAAACTCGATTGCGTTACTTGCAAGTTCAATGCATACAATTTGTAGTTATAAGTCTATGAAAGGCCAAGGAGATTCGATTTGTAGAAATACAATGAATTTTCCATCCAGTATTCATCAATTACCTTTTGATCAGAAGTCATCTGTCTACATTCCAACTCCTTATTCTGGTAATATTTAATTATTTGATGAATTAATGACATTACAAAAATGTTGTAAAATATACTAATTGATTTTAATAATTTTTCATTTTTAGTCAAAAACTGTAAACAGCCCCTCACAATTCAACCAGCTGATGCTGTACCTAGAAATGAATCAGACGTATCAGTATTATTACCTTATATTAAAAAAGGACAAGCTATGCGTAATGAATGGTCTTTAATGTACAAAACTCCACGAACCCCATTTACAGACTGCAAGTCTGATAATGTTATTAAAAACCGATTAAAAACTAAGAATCTAGCTAGTATTAGACAACATTTATTTAGCAGAGACACTTTTCTTGAAGAGACTGAATTAAACTCAACCAATGAAAGCCTGGATTTGACAAGTGAGTATAAATGTATATTTTTCTTAAATTTTATTTCATTCTATAATGAAAACATATTTTGAATTTCAGATATATTAGAAAATATAAGTAGACTTTCTGATACATTGAGTTCTGAAATTAAAAAAAGTAGCCCTAACACTTTTGAAAGATCTCAATTTATACCATCCTCTATGAAAAGAGTAAAAAATTTTAACAAATCATGCCTAGATAAAGTTACTAGAAGATTGTCCGAATGTTCAGTTACAGGTGGAGGAGATGCTCCTATGTCTGTAGGAAATTTAGATAGAAGTAAATATTTTAGAAAGAAATTTCCATAAATCAAAAAATTTGTATTATGCACAGTATTGAAATTAATATAATTAATCAACCAATATTCGATTTTTTAAAACTGGTCATTAATTGTAAGCCAGTGAAATAAGTTTGATCTATTTTCCTATCATTTAAGATAATATTTTGAATTACTTATGATGTTGCAGTTAATTTATATTTTAAAATAGTTATTGAGATTTATATTATTGAATGTGTTATAAATAAATTGTAGTTTATACAGTTTTCGAATGATGATAATTAATAATTTTTTCCATAATAATGCTAATTTTGATGAGAATTACATTGAATTGTATCTAAGTAATAGTTCGCAATAAAAAATTATTTCGATTAAACCGTTGTATTTTTTTTATTTAAATTCAAATGGTTCAAGAAAGATAGTCATAGTGTATTGATTTAACGTTTTGCAGTAGGATTTCATGGATTGAACGGTTTTGGCGCCACGCGCGTGCGTCAAAGTACGTCACCAGCACACAACTACATCATGTGACAGAAAGCAGACACCCAGCACATATCATCAGTATCTGCCTATACACAATAGAAAATAGGTGCTCGTATTTTATTTCGGAAAAGTCTTTAAAAACCAATCATGGGAGCAGCTTTTCTGCCAGTTCTTTTCTTCACAGCCCTTTGGGCTGGCGTGGGCATTGTTTTGCCATTCTTCATTCCCAAAGGACCCAATAAAGGGTAAGCAAAAATTGCTATGATGGCCAAGGAATCAGATAATAAATCCTAGTTTTATTCGTGTTCAGACATAATTGAGTATTCAAGGTAGTTTAGAAATCGAACTAAATCATTTTTCCGATTTATTTACAGAATTCTACACGTGATCCTATTGTTAACAGCTTTCACATGTTGGTTATTGTAAGTACACAAGTATATGAAAACTACTCTCATACTCTTGTACCTAGTATATGTTATACATATAGTCCATTATTTAATGAATCTCTTTTTTAGCTGGTTATGCTGCTACATGGCACAAATGAACCCACTCCTTGGGCCACTGTTATCAAGAAATACTATTCTAGCAATGGGACATGAATGGGTGAGTGCAGATATTATTTATAATTTTAAATCGTTGCAAGAAGTACAACTAGAAGATTCACATTGGATTTACTGAAATAAAACATTTACAAATTTAGATTCAATAAAATAACTTATTTTTAATGAAAAGTGCATGTAATGATACAATTAGCCGTATTGACTCATGTATACCAAAGGTTGTCACATGACAGACACTGAGAAAGACATAGTTAACTTATCTACAAATTTTTATTTGATATAGAAAGAATATAGATAAAGTAATACTTTCACATCATTTAATTGATCTTATCTTAATATGAATACTTAAAATACATTAATTTAAATAAAAATCATATGTATTTTATTTTTCAGGAAAAAAACAACCCATTCCTACTAAACCCATGAAGTTAAATTAAATTTTGGTTTATTTATATAATTATTACGTTGTGAGTATTACATCAAGAAAACATTAAAAATTTTGCAAGTGCAGAATTATTCTTAATGACTGTACAAATTTTTTTGGTAAAGTACAACTGATCAAATATTTATTTTATTTTACTTACAACCACCTCTATTCTGATTTTTTAAATTATTTTTCTGAAATTTTTTTCATTCCATAAATTTCAAGTGATAGTTCAACTTTAAAATGTGATTTAATTTTGTTTTGTTTAGCACTGTAACTTAATACTGTACGTTGAAACTTGCAAGTGAAAAAGAAATTTGTGATCCCTTTCAAAGATTGTAGTGGAATTGTATCTTGTTATTCTGTTATATTGTGCTTTACAAAATTGTAAAGGTTTTCGATGCAATATTTATTGTTATGTTAGACATACATCATCACTAAACAAAATATGTACTTGAAAACCAAATTATATAAATGTAAAAAATATAATATTATATCCTAAATGATGTGTAGTGAAATAGTCTCATCATTGTAAATCTTTCCATATATTGTTTTATTGAATGTGTTAGAATAAAAAAAAATGTATGTAAAAACTTGATAGCTATGTGCTTCTTTTTTTAAAATACAATGCAATCTGAATTTACGATTGAAGCTAATTGCGCTGCAAAATAAAACATTGGTACAACCCTTCTATTCACAATCAAGTGTATCATTTTTCCTGACTGAATCATATTCATTTATTAATTGTAAAGAGAGAAAATGATTTACAGTTCAGCTCTCATGATCATTATTAATAAATGATTCAAAATTAATAACAATTTTTTGAATCATTTCTTATGTATGACAAAATTGTAATGCATTACAAACATCAAAATAATTTTATCATTTTGACTCTTGGTCACTACAATGAAAATGACTTAATTCTTAATTCTAGTGAACATTACTCAGATAAATCTTCATTTTTACTAATTTCATACTCTTCATACTTGATTTGCTCTAAATAATTTGATGATTAGCTATTCTTAAAAAGAAAATTAATTGAAATTTTTTTAATCAAATAGAAAAAAACTTTTAATTCCGTTCTATCTATCAATCTCTAAAGATTTTCGTAATATTACAAAAATGCAAGTTCGTAAAGTCGCAATTACCATAGCTTCATTTGTTGAATAAATTGTGAAAATAACAACTATTGGATTTAAAATAAAATTTAATTTACTTTGTCATAACTAAAATATCATATTATACAACTGCTTTAGGTCTTTTTGAAAAAGTTGGAAACATGTAAAGTTTTGACAGCTCTAGTTAAATTACAGGCTGAAAAGAAAGTTAAGACTAGAATGGTTGGCCAAATTTTCCGTAAATTAACCCTCTACTTATGACCTTTAAAATACGGAGCAATGACCTCAGCCTCTTCAAAGAAAGCCCGTCGCTTTTATTTGGGTTGGCTTCTGCTCTTGAATTATCTTGAGGACTAAGATGATTGATTTAACATGTTCAAAGTTTGCATAAATTCTGCAATAAATAAAGCTATAAAAGGAGTAAAAAATATTTGATTTTTGCTATGCATTTGTTTCATAAGACAATAAAAATCTTTTTCAATCTACAAAAACTTAAAAATTGAAATAATTATTCATGCCACTCCCTCCTGACCCGTAACGAATTAAATATTGAAAATATAAACAAGTCGATTTAAAATAATCGCCATAAGAATCAATGGTGAATTATTTCGCGAAAATGTTCATTCATAATGGGTAAATATGGCAACACTGCTGACGTCATACGCATCGAAGTATAGTGACGCGAAAAAGTTGGTCGCCTAAAGGCAGCAGCTCTTCCACCGCTGCCGCAGCAGGCAGCTCAGCTTATTCGCACAGATTCGGGGATTGCGTTTCGCGAAACAAGACTCTCGAGTTGTTGGCTGCTGACTGCTGGCTGCGAACTGCCAGCTGCACGTCCCAAGTTGCCAAACACACAAACAAGGCAAACGGGGCACTTGCTGCTATTATATACATAATACAGACACATTGCCAAGCGCAAATACGTACGTATACATACGACGGTCTTATGCTGCACATACGTATTGTTAAATGCAGCGAGCATCCGCGTACGCGATAATCTCGGCGCTGAGTTGCGGATAAAACTGGCCTGCAGCTCGTTGTGCGCGACGATGATAATAAACTTTTTCGCCAATATTACTGTGTTGTTGTTGTTGTCGCAGCCGCAATAGTGGCCAAGTTAATTGGAATCATGGAGGCTTGCAATGCCGTGGAGCGCGAGGTCGACAAGGTCCTCACCAAGTTCGGGGCTATCAACGACCATGCGGATACTACGATACGGGACATCATTAATCACATCGAGTCCCTCAGCAAAGAGATCGAGGAAGGTCAGTTTGCCAATTGTGCCTTCCCAATTCGTGCATTTTCCAACTGTTCTGCTTCACAATTTCAACTACTCATTCATGAACTCTATATGTTATTCTATTTGTTGCGAATTCATTGAACGTCACTTCGCTTTGTTTTCTACGTTGCGTTTGACTCGAGATTCGAGAAAATAGATAAAACACGATGATAATATACCTCTAACTCGTAATGCTATTTTTAATCCTTCTATTGTGAGTACTACTATCATTATGAGTATTTAAACTTGAGAAAGTCGGTAAACAGAAAAAACGCATTACACAACTTTTTTTGCCTATGATAACTATCGATTTCGAAACTTACCAAAGAAAATGATGCAAACTAATTTTTATTTTCATACCATATAAAAAAAACTATAGCAGAGAATGTTTTATACACAGCTCCAGAAGATCAGCAGCTAACACCAGAACAGGTACAAGTCTTGAAACAAGCGATGACCAAGGCTAGAGATACTGTAGCTAGATTAGCGACAGATCACAGGGAATTGCACAGTACAGTATCTAAAGTTGGTAAAGCGATTGACAGAAATTTCATCGCTGATTTTGCTAGTACTAGCAGAGAAGATGTATTTGCTGGTGCAGAAAAAACACACCTTCTTAATCAAGTCATTTGTCAACATTTTTATCGTCAAGGAATGTTGGACATTGCTGATGAATTGGCAGCTGTAATTACTGATCCTTATTATTGCAATCTATAATAATGGACTTTTATAAATATTTTAACTTATAACTATAGGAAGCTGGTATTAAAACTGATGAGGGAAGAAAAGAACCTTTTACTGAACTAAATTATATTCTGGATTGCTTGAAACAAAAAAATCTTGATCCTGCTTTGGAATGGGCAACTAGGCACAGAGATGCTTTAATTGCACAAGTAAAAATTTATTCAAATTTTCTTTTACATTAGCTATAAAATTTTAACTACCTATTCTTTTCAGAACTCTTCGTTGGAATTTAAACTACATAGACTTCAATTTATTAGATTAGTTCAAGAAGGACCAAGCAAACAAAGCGAAGCAATCACTTATGCTCGCAAACATTTGACACAATTCGTTAATCGACATGAAAAAGAAGTGCAATCCCTCATGGGAACTTTGTTGTATTTACCAAATGGAATTCAATCATCTCCTTATAGCCATTTATTAGATCCAATGTTATGGCTTGATATTCATGATGTTTTTACTAAAGAAGCTTGTACTCTTTTAGGATTAAGTGTTGATAGTCCATTATCTGTTTGGTTAGTCTTAATAAACATTTCTAATTTTTTCAATGAAAAATATCACAATAACATGATTATTTCGTTGCAGTATAAATGCTGGAATCACAGCACTTCCTGCTTTATTAAACATTAAACAAGTTATGCAACAGCGTCAAGTTTCTGGAATTTGGAGTGGCAAAGATGAACTTCCTGTAAGATTTTCCCTATGCACACTGTACATTTAAGTTATAATGAATGTTATATTTTTATTTATATTTTAGATTGAAATTGATCTGGGGAAACAAGGCCGTTATCATTCAGTGTTTGCATGTCCAATTTTAAGACAACAAAGTACTGAAAATAATCCACCTATGAAACTGGTTTGTGGTCATGTAATCTCAAGAGATGCTTTGAATAAGCTCACAAATGCCAACAAGTAAGTAATTCAGAAAGAGTTTGCCATAAATTAGCTGATTGCGAAAACACTTTTTAAGGAACCAATTTGTTTCTAGGCTCAAATGCCCTTACTGCCCTGTGGATCAAAATCCTGAAGATGCCAGGCTCATTTACTTCTAGTATGCTGTGATAGTAAAAGGAGAAATTTTATATATTTCATTCAGAATTCCCATTTATTTTATACTCAGCAATCAGAGATAATGGTAATGCGAATTTAATTGTGAAACAATTGTCAATGATCAGAATTTCTTAGTTAATTTTAAATCGCATTGCACTGGTTTTTATTTCGATTTTTTAGTGTAGAAATAATTTTTTGGTCTAAGCTTTGAGATTTAACATTTTTATTTTTATTAAATTTACTAAAGAAATTGAAATAAATTCAATATTTTTAAGGTATAATGTTTCGAACAGTCGATATACAGTTTAAAGTAAACTTTACATGCCTTTCAAACGGACGCATGTTTGTATATAAATAATTATAAATTATTTAAAATTAATGAGTCCTATTAAAAGTATAAAATCGAATACCTTGTAAAGGCATGATTTCGAAGAAAAAAATGGTAAATGTTAAGATGATAAAATAATAAAACTACCAGGCTGCTTTTATAATCTTTGGAAAAATCGCAGTTCATATGATGATATTAACAGCGAAAAAAGTTTGAATATATCGTAGTTACAGTACTTGCTCAAACGATATTCAATTTAATGATTGATTAATTATTTAAAAAATCAATTATTCTTTGTAATAAATAAATATTAATTAATTAATATATAAATAAATAAATTAGATAGTCATTAGTGTATTAATGGAGTTTGAAGGAGTAGCTGTTTTATATATTGATTATCAGAAAATAATTATGTTATAGCTCTAAATAAATACTTTATTATATAAGTTGACTTTGTGTATCATTTACAGTTTCGTATGTAAATAACCGAGATGCTTAGATAATAGTTGCTAACTTAATTAATGTAAGATCATTTTATTTTCTTTGATAATGTTTTTGGCGCTATTTCCCGTAATCATTTCAAGAGTGGTAGCAAATGATTTTGATATATTATAGTTTTTAGTAAGGTGTCTTTCTGAATATTTGTAAAATAAAAAGTAAAATTTAACAAAAGTGTTACTATTTAATTAAAATTATTGATGAATTTTATTACGTATATAGGTTGAAACTAACGAATAAAAGATACTACGAAAACTTTTATAAAAAAAAAGTTTCCTTAAGTGTAAATATTAAAAGTTGAATAATCATTGTACGAAGATTGTTTGAATGACCTTGAAGTCATTAGAAAAAAAAACAATCGTAAATATATCAAGAGCCTTATGAATAAATTAATTGTAAAAGAAAGGTTAAATAGCTGATGAATATTAATCTCTTGAAACAAATAAAATATCGATTCAATTGTAAAAAGATGATTGTTATGATATTCGAAAATGAAAATATTTATGAACATCAATTGAAACGTAAATTATAATTCTTAATTTACTGGGTTTTATAAATATGTACTGAAATTGACTGAAACCGTATAAGTAACAACACGAATCGAATAAAAAACTCAGAGTGTGTCAAATTTCAATTTTTATTCATTAGTATTTCTGAATAATCAAGAACACAAAATGTTATTTTTATAATTTGATTTATTGTTTTACAGAACTTTTTTCGTATACATACATCAATTTATATCAACATTGGTTTTTAATTGCTTATTAAATTAGTTTGTGGATATTTATTACATATTTTAATAAAAATTAAAAAATGATTTGTTTTGAGATTCGTTTTTCCATGAGTACTGTTACATTTGAAATAAAAGCTGCACTTTCTATTACTTTAAAAATATATGAAATACAATTTCGATTGTGAAAATACAAAAATAATCAATACATAATCGGAAATATCATGTCGCTTTTAAAGGTATTGTTTTGGAAGAAATTAATTTAATTTAATATTATTATTGTATAGTATAGACTATGTATACGCCATTATATTCGATAGAGCGAAACTCCTTCCACAGTTTCCCATAAGAGTTTTTAATTACTGCTTTGTTTTGTCGGACCCATACACCAGCTGATAGTTAAATGCAATATTTTTTATTTATTATTTAGTAATATAATTTTTCTTTATACATAATGCAATAATTACTACGAGTTTCATTTTTAAACTCATTTACCAATAATATTTAACCATATTGATACTGTAATATATATTTTTTTCGTTGTAACTGATTATGTAATTTCGGAATCTTATACTGCTCCAATTCACCGGCACTCTATAAATAATCGGGTTGCAGATCCAAGATTTCAAAAGTTCTAATAAGATTTAATTTTTAGGATACACATTTCTAATCACTGAAAAATATTACGAATTTTTTCTAAAAATTCTCAATGATTTTTAATGTACACAATCACTTAATTTGTTTCTTAGTTAGAATAGAGAAGCTGTTTCATTGATTTGTAAGTTAAACATTTTGTTCGAGTAACCGGAGATTCCTGCAAATCTTTGCTTATTGTCTGTTCACAATAGCAGCCCTCGTCGAGTAATTAATAATTCTCTTCAAAGTTTTAAAAACGACTATGCACAATTTCCAAGTAAATTCAAAGAAAAATTTAAAGTATGAAAAAAGGGAATTATTTATATATCATATTATCGTTAATATACTTTTTTTACATATATATATCAATAAATACAAGATATTTGTTATATATATATCATTTGAATTCGTTAGAGGTTCCAGAGATGCTCGATTTAATCCATTATGATCATGCAAAGGTAGGTAAAATTATGATTTCATATATTTTACACGCATCAATTGTAATAATCTTTAGAAATGAAGCTACAATTTAATTTAATTTTATGTCGTATTACTTGAGTCACACATACACGCAATAATTTCTTAATTATTCTACCTTCGACGAAATAAATATATCATCTATCCGAAACAAATTTCCAAAAACTAGAATCACACTTACAAGCAATTCACATATCATATGAATCGGCAAACGTTTTCGTTGCACGTCGACTTCCATGAGAATTGTTAATAATATATTGAAAAAATTTTCTCGTGTAATGTATAATAATATTGCATCTGATTTTGATTGCACCTGCAATTCGCTTTCATATTTCCCATATGAGTATTTTTATATATTATATAAGTTCTTTTACAAGCTCTTTTAATTTACACTTACACTTTGAAAAATTAACAATTAGTATGAAAAAATTTGGAGTAATTACAATGAACTAAAAATAAGTAGGATGAACGAAGTAGTTTCAATTACTAGTCACAGTTTTTTTTTTCAAATTTCATTCCGTGTCTTCTTTAGACAATCAATATATATTTGATTCATGTTCAACAAGAGTTTTTATAATCTTTAAGCTTCAGCTTAGTTTCATATAGTCAGATCTGGATTGTGCAACGAATTTGTGGTGATCGAATTGACTCACTTATCGTTCCGGGAGTAGGTTCGTTTGAAAACGCCCCTATTTGTTTCATGAATTTTGCAGTGGGATGCTGTAGCCGTTAATAAATTTTATTTTATTCAATTTCATCTACGAGAATAGAAATAATAAAATCGAATTATTGCTTCGATGACTTGAATTGCTTTTTATTTTTTTTTGTCTCACGTTGCAGTGTTTACAACGAAATGAAGCTTCACATGTAATATGCATAAATATTTTTATATATCTAGCTGAATATCGAATATTTTACCATTATACGTGTGTCACTACTAGTTACCATAGATTCACTAAAATTTTATCTTTTATTTTTAATATACTAACGAGTGCTGCAATAACTTAGGATCGCTATATCATTTTTATAACTCACTATAAATACAAGACAGATTTTTTTAACTACTGCAAACATTCAATGCTTATTTTTTTAAGTACTTTTTAAAATTTTTTCACTACTTACTCTAACATGATTATCATATGTTATATATTTTGTATATATTGTAGTAATATATATACTTGTATCTTATTTCTAATAATATGTATTGCTTCTACGAATGCTACTTGTGAGGCATTTTTTATATCTTTTTTTTCATAACATACTACGATTTTTAGTAAAAGAAAAAGACTCGAATAGAGGCCAGAGGTTCCCGCTGCAAATCCTCTCATTTTAAGTTTTCTCATGATCACCTCACGTCCGTTGCACAGCGCTAGATCCGCGCAGTATAATATGTTAATCTTAAATATGTTATTTTCTCGTCACTTTTCGTCGTTATCATATCGCTTTTGAAAACGTCCGCTCGCTTTTCGGCGAAATATCTTCTTATATTTATCTATGTACTTTAAAGATCAAAATTCAACTACTAGAACACCAAGATAGACTAGGAAATAGTACATGGATTATCGATCAACACCCAATTTCGCCTACCAAATGCGATCGGACGTTTCAAAGTAGTGTTTGTTCCGTCGTCAGGTAAGCGTTAAATTAGGAAATACCTTAGAACAACATTTTTCGTCGAATTTTTTCAAATTTAAATCGAATATTGAAAGCTCCTTCATGCTTTCCCGATCGCGTTTTCGCACGGTTTTCCTGCAGCCATTCAGGAAATCCGAATCGGGCGGCTTTCAAGTTTTTTCATACGTTTGGAAAAAAAATTTATGGTATTCCTTTGATAAAATCGTTAGAATCGTCGGATACTCATTCCCTTCCTTTCCTTATCTTTTTTCTTACATGCTTTTTTCGTCATAGTTAGCCACAGGTAAACCTTTTCTCAATCAACTGGACTATGTTTGATTTTTTTTCAAATATTTTGTAAGTGTCTTTATATTGGGAAATTATTTGTACTAAGCGTATGATTCAGTTGATGGATTATTTTCTAGTATCAAAATTTGAACAAGATAAAATAACTAAATTTTTAGATCTATGAATTCTACTTTGAGGAAAATGTCAACATACCTAATCTACGAATGAAAAAAATGAAATTTTTATAGATATTAATTTTTCTATCTAAGTTAAAAAAGCATCTGTGCAATAACTCAAAAGGAAATTTACTTAATAAGTGCCGGAAAATAAAATTATACTTTCGAGTGCATTATAAACTTATAATACATAGTGCTATTGGATTGATTTTATAAATATATATGTGATTAAATAGTTTTTCAAGTAATGACCGTTTGAACACAAAAAAGTGTGGTGTTAATTTTTAATGCATACGAAACAGTAATAATTGATAGTTATAAATGTTAGTAATAAATATTTAATTAGTAATCAGATAGTAATAAATGTTAGTTGAAAGTAAAATAAGAATCTTTGAGATCGATTGCTCTATAAGAATAAAAAAAATTACTCTAAAATAGGAAACAAGTTTTGTACTTTTACTGATCCTCCTCTTCGTTCTCGTAGGTGACGTAGCGCACCGAAGACTTTTCCCCAACAATCAAAGTCTTTAAAAAGGTTTGCAAATATAACTTTTAAGAAATCAGCAACTTTGAAATTGATGGCTGTACGTACCTTCTTTTCTTCCTTGGTCGGTGGGGCTTTCAGGAAATACATGCAGGGCGCGTAAATGAAATTCAGAATGGCTATGCCGAAGAGCATCCACTCGAAGCCGATGGAGTTAACCAATGTACCACTCAGTGCAGGGCCTGAGATGGAAAAAATCATCAGTAACAGAAATGTCAATTTTCGTTCTTATTAAAAAAAAAAAAAAAAAATTGTAGAGCTCACCAATAGCGAAACCAAGACAGAAAGCGACGTCGCCAATAGCGTAAACGCTTCCATAAACTGCGGTGTGCCGAATGTCTACGAGGTAGCCCAACTCGGGCATCATCGAGCTGTCCACCATGCCGATGGCGAAGCCCAGACCAGCGTTCGGTACGATCAGGTGGTCGATTCTCGTCGCCAACGGTATCTACAATCGATCATAACGATCAGTTTCGTATTTAGTTTTAAATTTATAAGATTCGACTGCTCGTAAACTCATCCGGATGAAGTACTTACACACATCAAACAAAAACCAATGACAAATAAACCTATGAGTGCAGCCAACCATCTGAAATATAATCGTCATTATTTTCATACTTGAAATGGCGTAGGGTCGTGAAAATTGAAAAGAGCTCGATCGCTTACCGGCCCATGCGATGTCCCAGTGGGCCAAAAAGATTCGTACCGATGAGATAGCTAATACTGGCCGGTAAAAATGTCGCTCCCTGCTGCACTCTACTTGCTCCCATGGTGTCCATCATCCAAATCGGAAGGCTGGGCTCGAGCATGGCGATGCCCATGTTGGCGAAAGTTATTGCACCTGCGACGCATCAAACGAAACGCCAAACGCTCTCAAATATTCTTGTAATTCGGCAACGCTGCGATCGACTTTTACTCACCTGCGGCTAAAATAATGTAGGGATCGGTGACGAGCGATTTCAACGAGGGAGGCTCGGCTTCCGTGTATATAACCGACGGTTGCAGCATCAGAAGTTGCAGTACTGCGTTCGGAGGAAAGAAAAAAAAATTTATTTCAATGTACGAATCCACGGCATATTATTGCTATTGCCATACGCACATCCGTCTCCAAGCGCGAGAGCCGACAGAACGAGGAACGGTGCGGATTTTCCCACGTACTCGTACATGATGCCGCCGAACGGAGGTCCTATGAGTACACCCAGAGCCAAGCCGCCGAGGGCTATGCCCATGGCGTTTCCTCGCTCCTTGTCGTCCTGATATCGTTCGGCCAACATTCCCATTCCTGCGAATCGTCGTGCATTCAACAATAACAGTATAGTTAGCGAAGCAAAGCTAATTTTTTTTCTCCGGCTATTGTAATGTCGAGACAATTACCAGAAACGCTCGAGCAGGATGAACCGATGCCCTGCAGGGCTCGGGCTAGAAACAGAATCCCGTAACTGCGACCGAAGGCGAAGATCACCGTCGATATGAACATTATGATGAATCCGGCGAACATGGGTATGCTATAACCGATTCTGCAACGGGAAAAATTCAACGCGACGTTATATTCATTTCTACTCTCTTTTCCAAAATACTAATTGGAGTTTTTATTTTTGCATTTTGTCAATTACTTGTGTGTCAGAGGTCCTACGATGGGATTGGCCAACAATTGAACCACCGCCTTGGAAGCAAACATGATACCGACTGCCACGGTCTCTTCGACCAATTCCTTGTGACGCTCTTTTCTCTCGACCAGCTCCAATGCCGTTTGATTTACAGTTGTTGCCTCTGTTTTCGGTATTTTTTTTTTTTTTTTTTAATAAAGCTCCGTAATTTTTTGTTACTTATGATGTATTAATAAGATTACCGATGGAAGCGGCCGTTGCCGATTGTATGAACTCCAGGGCCGAATGATTGCTGTGGCCTTGTTGCGGACAGCTGCACGTTGGTGACGTAGGCGCGACCGTAGTTGTTGTATGTTTTGCGCCTTCCATGAAATTGTTCAACGTCGCGTTTGGATGTTTCATGTCGTAAAGGAATTCCGGGATGATGGGAACTGTGGATGAAAAAGTGTACGAAACACGTTTTTACGGTCAACTTGAAAGAGCGACGTTTACGCGGTTTCAGTCGGCGTATGATGGCAAAATTTAGCACAGAAGATATCAGGGGGTGTAACTCAGTGGTAGAGTGTCTGCTTCGCATGCTGAAAGTCCTGGGTTCAAATCCCAGCTCCTCCAAACATTCTTTTGTTTTTGATGCCAAAAATCCCCCTACCGTAACCCGAAAGCACGACGACGTTCGTTATTTTATTTTTTTCGGAGCAGAAAATGATTTATCGCAAAAACATCGATACTTTTCTGATAAGAAGTCAGCAGTTGGCTCGCCAAACGTACACACGCATACTATTGTTATTATGCTGAAACTGTATACACCTTCCGTACGCGTGTTTATACGCCTGTATACTGTATACGTAATGTATGTATATTATCATAGTCCAAGGCGTCGAATCAGAGGCGTATAACATTTGGAGATTCGATGTTTTTTTCTATGCGTATAATGGCGTGCGCTGGAGCGAGCTTAAGTGCGTGGGGGGGCCGTGTATATATAAGAATGACTCAACACCTCCATAAATGCATGACCACTTATCTGGATTGCCGGGGCTATATTTACCGGCGTGACATACGGCAGGCCATAAGTTTCGTGTCGGTCTCCTCTTGAATTAAACATCTACACCTATAGCCACTCGACTGCAGCACCAGCAGCTATGTGTGTGTGTGCACCCCCGCCACGCAAGCAGTGCTTATTTCTATATATACACGATGTATATAGCGTATATGGGAAAGGTAAGAGTGAGAGAGAGAGAGAGAGAAAAAAAAGCTTAAAAGCCGCGGGAAAACGCGCGTAAGAGGCTACGTGCGCGATTATTTCCGTCGCGAGTACTCGTCCGGGGGGAAAGAAGGAACTAGAAGTGGCTTTCCTGGTTTTTTACCCCCGCGTCCTGCCGACCCCTCCTCCACCCCGGCGCTTTGGCATCTGTCGACATCTCGTCGGTCTCGGGGCTCGCGCGCGCTTAAACGCCCCCGTATACACCACCACCACTGACTATACCATAGCCGCGCTTTTATTTTCGCAAATAATTACTTCAGATGTGGCTGTTTATTCTTCTTCTTGTGCTATACTACTACTACTACTACTACTACGAGCTACGTGCCGAGATCGCATCGCTTTTTCATCCTTTCATTTGACCGGGCATTGATAGGCTGTATAATTACTTAGCTCTTGGCGCATCAGCTTGATTGCCGGAGCGAAGAGAGAAAAACAAGTAATGACGAAGAAAATATTACTCGTGCGCGACGAGCTATCATCTTATTTTACTCATTTTTTTCTCAGAGTAATATTGCGTACGCATATATAGGCGGTTCCATACCTGCTGCACGCGCGTATACAGCATGAATTTACGCGCTATAATTGATACAGGAAATCTCGAGGGACATTGTTTCCTAGCGATAAGAGAATTTTCCCCTCTAATCTGGAACAAATCCTTTGGATACATCCTCCTCCCGCGACCGTCATTTTTTTCCTTCTTCTTCTTCTTCGTCTTGCCTGCGTGCGGTGAGTTTTCGTCCCCCCTTATGTTGCGCTCTTACCTTCTGTCAGTCTTGTACTCTAACGAAAAGAGATCGAAGGAGAGGAGAGCGAGACGAAGGATACGAGTGCAGTCGTCGTCGTATGTAGCAGTATTATACGTTCACTGCGTATTATTTCCCTTAATATGATTGCCAATTTCATCCCCTATTGTATATGCTACTACTCGACTTTGCTCGAGGATTTGATTTTCGCTAGCTCGTGAGCCGCCTGCGAGTGCTATACCTGCGAACGCGTTCATCATTTGCGGCGGTTTGATTTGATAATCTCGAGCGACAAGTACGCGGATAAAAAAAATGATTAGCCTTTTAAAACCTCACCAGCTCGAGTGTGAAGCCCTCTAAACGTTCTCCCGTAACCGAAGAATTAACGTATCAAAATCGTCAACCCTCGAGCCATGCATTTTTCTATTAAGCTGCACTAGTGCTCGCGTTATTGTCCTGCATTCTCTACCCACAAGTATACGCATTTCTTTTACTTAAAAATTATATAAAGAAGCAGCTGCCAGACGAACAAGAAGCTTTTTTCGCAGCCGACAAGGGCGAGGAATTTCGCAGCGCGTATTAGGATTGTGCAGCTTGTCTTTGTGCTTCGGCGAGCGTGAACTGCCAACATTGAAGGAGAGAGAGAGAGAGACGGAGTGAGAAGAGTAAAAAAGAACACGAGCAGAGCGCAGCTCCGTAGACAGGACTACGGGCGAGAAGCTCCAACGTCCTGTAAAAAAAAAAAGAAGAAGAAGGGAGCAGCCGAGATTGGCTATACATTATTTACACCTGCTTAGGCGCCTCGAGCCGGTGAAAACTGTTTTATCAGCAGGCCACAGCAGTCGCCGAAAATAATAAAATGTCCCGCCGTCGGGTTAAGCGGCGCAAAGGCCACTTCGCCTGAGAGCTCGCGCGAGTTATCGAGAAGCGAGCTTCGCAGCAGGAAGACAAGAGAGCTAAAGGTTCCGAGTGAAAAAGTTTTTAATTAACCCCGAGAGAAGCTTTTGAGAGCCAAGTTAAAATGTATCGCAAATTAACATCCTTCTTTCTCTCTCTTTCTCTCTCTCTCTTCGGTCGTTGCTGCGGCCCTTTTGCACCTCGAAACGTGTCGCGCCGCGGCTCGAGCTTGCGAGAATAAAAGTGCGTATAATTGCGCTTTTGTTCGGCCCGGACCTCGTGGTCTATTTAATATGGTGCACGAAGCTTAGATGTACACGGAGCCTGTCAAAGAAATAACGCGGAAATTCTGCACGGCACTGCTGCGATCCTTACCTACGGTGGTGAGCAGCATATTGTCGAGCAGCAGAGCTATCGCGACGATCACGAGCACCAAGCTGCGTGACTCGCGACATCGCTGCAGCCAACTGGTCCATTGGCCTCCAGACATCCTCTCCGACGGCCTTTATCCTCTGTCCAGCCTGCGCGAGTTTACGATCAACCTGCGACACAAAAATTAAGCCAAATGTACGTGACTATTATATTCGCAACTGTTATACATAATAAAGAGCATATTGTCATACCACGCACATTATATAGCCTTACATTAACGTATTTCAAGATCGCAATTAAAGCGCTACAAAAGACACTTTCATCAAGTGAGCAGCAGTGACGCTGGCGTCAGAAAGGAAAAATAAAGAAAAGCTCGCGGGGCCGGCAGGAATGCATTAATATCGTAGGCCACGAGCTGCTGCTGCTGCTGCTGCTGCTGCGAGCTGTATCATGCTCGAGCTTTCAGCCAACTTTTCTCTCTCTCTTGCTCTCTCATATTATACGTGACTTTCATGGCGACGCGCAATAATCATTTTATCAGAATTTAATTATCGCGTATTAGAGCGGCAGAGCTTTGTACGAATTACACGCCAAGACTATTAGAATGACAAATTAATTTCGTTGCAGTACGAGTGAGGAAAAAAATGGAGAAAAAGGAGAGGAGGAGGAAGAGGCGAATCTATATACGTACGTACAATTAAAATCAATCGTTTCACTAGCTCTTAGGCCGTTCCATATAAAATGTGCAGCCTTCATAGGCAGCTGCCGTCGTCGAGTATACGTATACAGCAGCAGCAGCAGCTAGCTGCTAAGGAGGGAAAAGAAAATCGAAGCAAATGACGCAAGAAAATCGGTATAGATCCCCAGAGACGCACACGGGTGGGTGGAAGGAGGGTAAAGGGGGGGGAGGGATGGAAGTAAGAACTGTACACGAGCTACTAGCGACTAGCAGATATGCTTTCGCTGCTATATGTACGTAAGAAGCGACTACTACTACTACTGCTACTAGGGCTCGGAGGGTCGCGGAAGGCAATCAGCATTTCCTAAGAGCTTCCTTCACGCGACCTGTCTTTCTCTCTCTTGCTCTCACTCTCTCGACGAGCTCCACGGCAGCGACGGCGGCGGCCTCCACCTTCCGAGCTTCACTTAGTCTCTAGCTCGCAGCTCGTGCCGCTACGTATGCGAGAGTTACGTGTGTATATATAGCGAGCATTATATTCCAGTTGAAAGCCAGAGCTCCATTCTTTATCTACTACCACTACTGCTACTACTACTACTACTACTACCCCAAGCGCTTTTCAACCGTTTTCCTCTTTTTTATCCTTTTTTTTTTGCTTCGATCTCTTGCGTTTATTTCTCTCTCTCTCTCTCTCTTTTATTTTGTTGAAATTCTTTGGGCGAGCTGCGTGTAGAGCTACTGCCGCCGCTGCGGTGACGTTGGCGCTAACGCTGCTGCTGCGGCAAGGGGGGAAAAAGCTCTGTGTAATTACGAATTAAGAATGACCGTCGTCGAGTCACGGCTTGTTTACTCGCGCGGGAGCTTTATATTATGAGAGCCATTAAGGCACAACAAACAGACGCGCTCGGTGGCCACGTCGCCCGCCGCAAGCCTATTGTCCGCAGCCGCGCCGCCCGATGAGAAATCAATCCAACGATCTTTCTCTCTCTCTCTCTACTCTCCGCAGCTTTTTTCGCAGCAGCCTTAATCGAGGAGCGCAAAAAATCATGGCATTCACCAGCAACGACACGAGAGGCTTTCGGGCGGGCGAAAATTTAATACACGACTTTTCTATTAAGGGTGTATACGACTGCACTGCTCCACTGGCTCGGCGGGGGTCAAGCCTCTCTAATGAGTCAAACTCGCGATGAATCGGCGAAATCGTGCGTGCGTGCGTATGACCCAGCCCCACTCGAGTATACATATCCACTTAATCAAACTCAACGCGGACTGATGTGTACCTGCCCCGCAGCGCAGGCGTTAACGCGTCAATCTAGTCGCCGCCGCCACCACTCGAGGCCGTAGCCAGCGCGTTATCTGCTCCGCGCGTCTGTAAATGATAGCCGTACGCGCACTCCATCAAATTTGCAATTGCGCGAAACAACCGCACACCGTCGTCCGCGTATCGCATTGAATAATGTTAATAATAATAATAATAACGGTCGATGCGGCTAATGATGATTCGCACGAGCGTACTTGAAGCGATACGTCCGACGATATATATAGGAGGATGGTACGTTATATAACGCGGAACGTGCGCGAAATAACTATTGAATTAAAGGGAGGCAGCTAGAGAGAGAGAGAGAGAGAGGAGCGAGGAGCGCCAATATGGGACAAGGCGCGGGACAAGTTGACGCGAGCTCGGAAGGAAGTAAGGTAAGTAAGTTGCTCTTTAGGTGAGCGCCTCGCTTCCTCGTCTCTTCTGGGGCTGCGGGGGTCTAGCAGCTATATAGCTCTATATATCCCGCTCGCGCGCGCAGTCTTTAAAAGGCAATTAGTGACGCTCAATAGCCAAAGTCTTGAATGAGCTCTAATCAGATCTGCCGACGCTCGGCAACGAAAGAGAGAGAGAGAGACTCTCTGCTGCTGCTGCTGTTCGAGAGGACTCGTGAAACACGTACACTCGACGTTAAACTTCGAATCACTTTGTTACAACGACAAGATCGACAATTAGATGAGCCGAGATAGTCTAGCTTTTGATAGCGCGAGCGAGAGTGAGTGAGTGAGAGAGCGATTCAATTGAGTAGCGAAAGCTGCCGCCTCGATGTATATAGCACCTAGAGTTGTATACCAGTTTTATCGATACTCGGCCCGGCCGCGCCTCGCCTCGTCGCGCTTCGTTTCTGCCGTAGCCGTCGCTGCGAACTTTTTTTCTCCTCGGCTCTATACTTTGCGAGCGCGCCGAAAATATCGCAGAGCGAGCGCAAATTAGCGAATTACACGCTCTGCGAGCACTCCAACTCGCTTGCGAGTCTGACTGCAGCAGCAGCAGCAGCTTGCGTACAGCACCGCGAGAACGAGCAAACTGTTGCTTCTGGCCTCAACAAGTTGTTATATACATACGACTACGACTAACGTAGCTCTGCGAGCGCATCCAGCTTTGTCGAGATTGCATTCAAATCCGCGTATCGACGTCTATGCAAAGACAATATTTGGAGCAAATAAAATCAAAGATATTTTTTCCGGAGCTTTTCCCAAAATTTTCCACGGCCACGACGGAGAGGGAAAAGGTCGTCGGTGCTTGGCGACAGAGTGGAAATCAAAGTGAGCTGCTCTCGCACACACACACACGCGCGCGCGCGCGCAGAGCTTGCAACTATACGCACGTTAATTGAAAGGCAAAAGCTCCGCTTTACGTCGCTGGCTCTCTTTCTCTCTCTCGCGACATTACGGCGCTAAACGAATTAGTCATGGGAGCTGGTAAAATTGCATTGGCTAGCGAAGTAAACGCTCCATATCGTACACATACATATATACACGTGCGTCGCGTCACATCGCGCACCCGATGCAAAGAGAGAGATTGCCACTTTGATACGAGATAGCTATCCCGTACAGCATACGCGCGTTCCAACACTCGCTACAACGTAGTAGCTCCTCCGAGCCAGTGTCATGCTATTATCAAAGTGTCGCGGCGCATACAGGCGGTAGCTGTATCGTCGTCGGGCGAATTTTCAAAATTATAACGCTCTGAAAATAGGCTCGGTAATTGTTTTAAGCTCGCCGCGTTGATGCTGCCGCGTCGAAACAATGCCTCGCGTCTAGATTCGTTGGCTTGCTTCTGGATTACGCCTTGCACGCGCATACATCGAGCAGTCAAAATGTAAGCCCCCCTTTATTTCCAAGACTGCGATATCCATCCCATTTCGATAAACCTGCGCCAAAAGCAGCGCAACCCTTATCGAAGTACCGACGAAAAAAAAAATCCGTTTTATCTGTCTCTCCCTCTCTGCCTCTTGCCTGGGTGTAAAATTGAATTTAACATGATTCGTGCGTATTATGCATACGGCTACCTTTCGCCAGGCCTCATCCGGTAGTTTATTTCAATCAGCTCGTAGATACAGCGGCAGCAGCAGCTCATCCAATGAAGCTTTTTATTCTTCCGCATCCTAACATGATTGTAATATATACATACAACGTGGAGACTAGTAGGGAGCTTGCAGACTTTTACGAGATATCGTTTCGATGCCCTACGCGAGGCGCGGGGCTTTCTACATACGCGATAAATTCAATTGCCGAGCAACGTCTCGATACATCCCCTCACCTGATTGGCCCCTGGTGTTTTTCGAATTGACATACTATGTACTTGCTCTTCCTAATGCTACCATTACAAAGGTATTCAGTGACGAAATTCTATATATGAAAATGCCGAGCGAGTAAAAAATGATTGGACGCGGGCGATTAAATAACTGCGATGAGTAAGTATATATAGCGATGCGGGGGGGAGGACGAAGGGAGAGGACAGCGGAGGTTACTACACGACAGGAGTGCAGCTGGTTATATGGACCTTTAATGGAATTACGAGTGCCGACTGAGGCCAGCTTCGTTGGCGCTGTGCGAGTATATATATATATACCGGAGGCTCGGGGGGGGGTCGCGGCACGCAGGGGCTATTATTAAACGCATACGCCGAGGCAGCAGCACTACATTAAGCGCCCAAAGGCTGCTACTGCTGCTGCTGTTGCTGTGGCCTTCGACGGGGCCGAGGACGACGACGATGACGACGTGTACAGCAGTCAAAGTGATGCTCTCGAGTGGTGTGTGTGTCTGTGTGTGTGTGAAGTAGCGAGAAGCAGTCCGTGGGGCTTATGCAGATTGCTTCGTAACTCGATTACCGATCGCCTCGCTCTATTAAAATCGAAAGATACTTCCGCGTGCAGAGGAGCCCGGGCGCGTGAACGCGCGCGCGAGTCGAGGAGAGCTCCTTTTAATTACCGCCGGCTCGCAATTGCGCCTCACCCTCGCTTTACCGAGAACCCGAGCTTGCGATACGCCCCGGCGGAGCTTTCGAAATTTCGACGTCGCATCGAAGAATTTCATTCGGTGAGAGCTCGAGCGGTGTCCCAGCTCGCTTTGCATCGTCATACGCGACGACGTATTATAAGTTGGACGCGCCAAGAGGAAGGCCAGCGAGAGACGCACAATAGCTGCTGCTGCTGGTGACGCGCGAGGAAATGAGCAGCGTCGCTTTGTACAGAGGACGAGTCTCGATTCTCTTACGCCTAAACGCATTACCATGTGTAATTGCTAGGATATTAGAAGTTCGTGCGGGCGTGCATAATGCGATACGCGACGTAATCCATTGTCATAACCCACTCCAGCTTTTCCTCTGCTGCTGCTGCTGCTGCTGCCCCCGAGCTTGATACGCTGCGTTTGACACATGTTCGCGAGCTTTCCCACGCGCTCCCAAAGACTAGCGGCGATATCTTGGCTGCTGCGGTATATCGACTCGCGTATATAATAACTTTGATAGGGGCTCGCTCGGCGCTACAAAGTGACGACGAGCTACGACTTGCCTTTGCCATCCCTCCCTCCCTCTGACTATATCTCTCCATCTCCTTTTTTCTTCAGTCGATGATTTTAAGTAGCTTAAGTATGACAATAAGCTCCTATACGTGTATATATATATAATATGCGCCTACGTCTCACTCGCAGTACATCTTCGACTAATACAATTTAACTGTACAGCACGCGGTCGTAAATATTATGTAATAATTTCATGCGCATAATATATAATATCGTTCGACGGCTGTCGCGGGCACGTCCCGCGGTAGAATATTATCATTTCCAACTCACGTGCATATAAGATCGAAGAAAAGAAGAAGAAGAAGAAAAAAGACTTACAGGTCGACTACTGCTCGAGGAAGCTGGCCACGAGCGGACGGCTGCCGATGCCTAGATCAAGGTCCAGCTGCTTGGCGACTGCCGGTTGGGCGATGTTGGCCGATGCAAGCTCGTCGCCGACTGCGCGGCCGATTGTCCAGCTCATCCGCACCGATCCCACAGTAGTCTCGGGCCAGTAGTAGTGATCGCTCATGTCTCCGAGTCCCGTTGCGCGCGCCTCGCGACTCTCGGCGCCCAGCAGCCACCGCACTCGTCTGCTCACTCTTCCTCGGCTCGCGTTCCCTTTCTTGCTCTTCCGATCATAGTACGAATTTTTTGGAGGAAAATGAAAAAAGGGAAAACGGAGAGAAGAACGTAAAAAGGGGGGACTAGGATCGCGGGCGAGCCGAGCGAGCGAGCTTTGCGGGGCGGCCCTTCGGTGGTGACGAGGCTGCTGCTCCAACTGCTCCTGCTGCTGCTGCTGTTGTTGCCACAACGCTCGCCGACGATGATGTGCAAAGTTACGCGCGGCACTTTTTGCTGCTGCCGCCGCTGCTTCTCTCGCGCGACGCGCGTGTCACCAGCGCGCGCCCACTACCTATACATCCACCCTCTCTGTAGGTGCACGATAAGGGAGAAAGACACGCGCTAATGTGCCCAGAGCCGCGTCGCGCATGCTCCCAGCCAGCCCACTTTTCCGAGCGGAGCTGCTGCTACTGCCGCTGTCCACGCGCGATCGCGCTGATGCTGCGGCCGATGCAGGCCATGCATAGGGGCGCCTGTTGCGCGCCGATCCGAGAACACACCCACTTGGCTCGAGCTGCACGGCACACGACGGCCCGAGCTCGTTTTACAATCGGAGCCGCGACTCGAGGATGTATACATATAGCTGGAGCGAGCTCGCCCAAGCCGAGGATCGGGACGCCTACTCGATCCGGCCGATATACCTATGTACTTACCTATACGTAACTACCCCGCTGCATGTAGCTGATTCGTGTCTACACGTATCTTTTGAGCCGAGACCGAGTTTAAGTATACCGATTTATTCGCTCCAGCAGCTCCGCGCTTCGTTTCTCTCGCTTGCGAAAGCTCCGGATTTGCCGATATTATCGGCCTTAATCACGGATCATTCTTATATTCAAGGATATTTTCTCGTTTACTAATTGAAAAAGATCCACTGTTTCAAGAACGCGCACAGAGTTCTTCGTATTTTATTTTACTCTTCGTGAGTTTTCAAGTCAGCTGTAGATTCAGAGATCGAATCGATGATTCTATCGAAAGCTCATTTTGACTTTTCAAAATTCAATCCTTTAACATTGTGTACTCTATGAAATAATTTATCACGTTCGGTGTTACAATAAATTTATTGGATTTAAATACAAAACTATTGATTCATGATATTTTCAACCCGATATCAACATAAAGCTATTATTATTGTCGATTACGTGATACTTTATTTCATTGAAAATATACTATTCTAATAATATACTATCGCTCTAACAAAAATACCTCCACATTCCCAGGTCAGGGTTACAGATCCTTGTCAATTAGGAGCGGGTTATAAACCAAGCCAATTAAGCCATTTAATTATCTATATTGTAAATATCGTAGGGGCTAATATACAGCTAGTAACTGTATTGAGTAAATCGAAGCAACTAATCAAGAAAAAAAATGAAATACATTTAAGCGAGATACTTCTTAACATTATCACTTAACTATAGATACAATATTAATGCAATTGAACCAGCTGAGAGACATGTTTAAAAACTTCGTCATCTTTTTTCAAAACATCTTCTGTTTGCGACGAATTGGAGATCTGTTCCAACTTGATCCTAAATTACAGGAACAACTTCATTAATTTTCATTGATCATGAATAAGTTACAAAAATTGATAAATAAGTACCTCATAAAAAAAAATTTTCGCTGAGGTATGAAACTGATCGAACTAAATCATTTTTTCCATCGTCGTTATCACGTGCATGCGGAAGTTTCATTTCTCCCCCTTGTAAGAAAATCTACTATGTTACTCATTGATTTGCAATATAATTGGCCTAAACAATCATTTTCTGCAATGCGCAGTAATAGGTGCTGCGCAATAATACCCCCGCTCACCCTATATTCAATTTATTTAATCAGACTCAACAAAATATTTTTTGCGGATGGATAACCGAGGAAAACTGATAAAAAATCAACAATTTTTTATATTTTCGCCCTCGCTCTGCGCTTCGACTGACCCTGGCCGAATCGAAGATTGATCTTTTGGTTTTTAAAATATAATTTTTCGAAAAAAAAAAGAATAGTTTCCGTAAATACAAAACTATGTAACCCTTTAACGGTACAAGAAGTATAGAAACTCTTTGAAATTTTAATTTTTTTTTCATTGAAAAACTTCTTACGTCTATTTTCATCACAAAAACACTTATGTTAGGACATATAAAAAATACTTATTATAGCACAATATCACAAAATATTTTATTTCAATAATATTTGCTTATATCAGAGATCTAATAATAATTCTGTAAAATAGTAATTACCAGTTGTATTATTTTAGTTACATAAAACATTTTTAGAGATAATTAAATGTTATTAAAAATTACAATGAAGAAAATATACAAGTGTACTTATTTACATATGAGTTCATATTTATCAGAACCCTCGACTAAAAAAATAATTGTTCATAAATGAGATTAATCTTTGTTTACACAATCGTTTGCTCCATTGGGAGGTGTCGTTTGTTCTAGATTACTTTCTTTTGTCCGCTCGCACAAGCGAAACAGGTCTACGTCGCTCATGTGCCCCGCAATTATTCGGCAGGCAGTATACGGCACATTCAGTTTACAATGATTCATCATGAACAGATCGGCGGCCAACAGTTCGAATTGCAGCCTCAACAGAACGTTTGCTATGTGTTTTTGTACTGCTAATCGAGTGAATTTGCTAGAAAAATTTAGTGCTGGTAAACGATAATCTTTAATTTTGTTCAAAATGGAAGAAGCATCGCGATAACTCATTTGGCAAATTTGTAACAGCGAGACTTCTTTATTCACCATAATGCCTTTCATTTTCTTAACTTCTGGTGTTATGTAGCAGAAATTGTAACTTTCAGTAATATCATTAACCTTCATCGTCATTTGCCCATTAACTATTGATCTTAATTTTTCACGTTTCTTATGTAAGTAATCGGCACTTTCTTGATCCAAATAAAAACCAAATCCTTCATAAGTAGTTAGGTAATACACAGTATCCATGAGATTCACTAGTTCGAACTCTGATGAGTTGAATAACTTACGATCGACGCCAAGCATCAACTTTTCCATATCGTATCTTAGAAAAAATCTCAAAATCTTCAGTCGAGTGTAAACGTCCCAAGAAAATCCATTTGACGACAACAACCGAATCATCTCGGCCATGTACAGAGTAATGGGATAATCATTCAATTCGGATGATGTATAATCCGTGCTAAACGCAATATTCTCCCTCAAACTGTTCAGACTCGCGCCTCGTTCCAAGAGTGACTTTGTCAGCTCGTAGTCCAAAAGCAACACCGCCAATTCCAAAGGTGTGAAACCACGAGCATTTCGTGTCTCGATATTTGCTCCTTTAGCGACGAGTAAATCGACAATCTCATCGACTGGTCTTCTCTTTTTCTCTTTCTTGTCGTCGTCTGTATTATCGATACAGAACTCGGCACAGTCACACACACGTAGTCGCGCCAGCGTATGAAGCGGAGTCGACTTATCTTCTTTGTCCAGCCGATTTGGTTCCCTCCGCTTTCCAACAGGACTTTCACGACATCCACTCGGCGATACTTGCAGGCGATGTGCAGCGCCGAGCACGTGTACGAGTCGACATTGACGTCCACACCTTGGCTTACGAATCGTTGCACCGCCTCGATATCGCCACTGAAGCAGGCTCCGTGTAAATAGGTGTATCCATGATTGTCCCAATGATTTCCCTCGGAATTTTTCAGAAAATAATCTATGATGGACTTAGTCTCTGGGTCATCGTAAGCATGATATTTGCCCCATTTGCTTTTGTGTCGGAGATTAGGAACGGTAATGGTAATGTTAGGAATGGTAATACGCGATTCAAATTTGAGATGGGCCAAATAATGAATTACAGACTTTCCATCTATGAATCTCGTGTGAATATTTACCTCCATGTGCTCTTTCATAAATTTAAATACTTTTAACAGCTTCCCATCCAATGCGATTTTGAATATCGTCGATGGATTTACTCGTTTTATCATACTTTTTAACTTCTTCATTTGTCCATAACTCATTTCAAATTTATTCCTTTCAAAATTTTTCAATACATCTCTTATCTTATTCTTGTTGAAACAAAATAGATTGATGCAAAATTCTGAAGACTTTTTTTGAAGACATTAAAAAATGATAAATCTATTTTGATGCTCTAGATTGAGCTAGGAGGCTTCAATCGGACTTTTGAAACCGGGAAGTTTTATTAAAATTTGACAAGGAATTCAAAAAAAAAATTTTCAAATTTTTTTACCGGAACCATCAGGTTCTAGGAACCTTTTTTTGTTAAAAATAGCATTTTTTGGCTCTATAAACTATCGCCTTCAATTAAAAAATCTGAAAAAATTTGAGGTTATGTTTTTTGATGAAAAAAACCAGAAAAAAATTTTTTCAGATTTTTCAAGGCTCCGTATCGCCCTAAAAAAATTATTTTCGTGAAAAAAAGGGGTTTTTGGCTTCAAAAGGTGCGTT
>CACVKI010139893.1:0-10594 GCA_902732785.1 Trichogramma evanescens | reverse complement strand
TTAATTTACATAAGAACTAGTGGAATAGGGTAAATACGCCATGCCCTGTTTCACTAGTTCTTATGTAAAATAACATTGAATGCATAGAGGCGCTGTGGTATCGTTCAGTCCTCAAAAGTACTGTGCAAAGATCACATTTATGCCCCCTTTTCCGAGCTATGAGTCGCACTTCTGGTACCGCAAAGTGAGGTTAGCGCACGAACGTATGCGAGTGTGATGCGAACGCAGCGGTGCCAGAATGTGCGACTCATGCCACAGAAAAGCGTGCCATAAATGTGAACTTATGCCACACAGTGCTATAAATAAATTAACGTGTCATTGCTACTTATCTTAACTTGCATATCTATATTATTATGTATTTATTTATTATTCGGAAATTGTACCCATCGGAAAATTGGAGTCGGAATTCTTTTATTCGAAAAATTTCCACATCGGAAAAAAGTCACATCGGAAAAATGGAATCGGAAGAATGACCGTAAACCATAATGGTATCCGCCCGTTATCGGTAAACCGATAATAATGATTATTCATCTCATGATACTAACTATGGTAGCTACACACAGCACTTATGCCTTTTTCAAAATAAGTTTATTTCATCGTTTTCTACCTCTCAGAGAAATGGTATAAGTTTAGAAATGGTTATCCCAAAAACGACTTTTGAGAAACGCTCACCTTTTTAGCGCATTAAATTGGGTAGCTACTACCTGCACTTACGCCAAAATTTTTTATCAACTATACTAGTCATTAAATTACATACTGCTCAAAGGCATAAGTTAAAAAATTAATAACCTCGAATTATTTTTTTTTACATTTATAAATATAAGCTGGGCTAATACTTTACAACCATTATATGAAAGAGGCATAAGTAAAAAAATAAATATCCAAGGCTTTTATTTATGGCAAACGCACATGCGCCAAGACATTTTTATCTACATGGGATCACGCTAAAATTTTGGGTTTAGTCTTGTCTCTGGACATATTTTAAGTACTCCAAGAGGCATGTGTAAGAAAATCGTTATGCAAAAACTGTCATCAGCTTACGGTCTATACAGGTATACATATAATCTCGAGAGCGAAGCGGGTAGTGTAATGAATGATCTCGCTAGGAGATGACATTGATCACGGTTTACTCAAGTATGCTAGCAGACCGCAGTGGTAGTCTAACCTAAGCATGAAGAGCTGCTGGTTAGCTGTCAACGTCAGATTGTTGTTATTTCAAAAAGTTAGCAGTGAGTGCATTTCAGACATAACGTTTATCTGTTCCTTCAACTTGAATACAATTGTTTATCAAATTATTGAAACAACACTTGGTGCTGTTTCTTGAAACGAAATGACTTGAATGCTACAATATTGCATGGAAAAACTATTCCATTAGAAACAAGATTAAAACTTGCTGTAGCTATCACTCAAGGTACTGAAGACATCGATAAACTTAGTTTGTCTGGAAAAATAGAAACACTGGAATTTTGTGAACATTGAACGAGATATTGCTGGACTGCTGTATAAACCGCTAAAAGCTCCCGGTAATAAACCAGCCAACTAGCTTCTTTTCCAGATAATTTCTTTGAGATAAATGCTAAGGGGTACCCAGCGTGGTCGATCCACTGATTGAAACACGAGCCGGCAGCTGTTTTGGATGCATCGGTGAAAAGGCCCAATGGTGCTCCGAGACGGGGGTGAGAGAGCTGTGTCGCAGTTACGATGCTGTCTCTGCAACGAACGAAAGCTTTTTCCAAGTCTGGCGTCTATGTTATAGGCTGTGATCCCTTGATGAGCGGCTTGCTAAGAGTGTCGTATAAGGGCCCTTCCAACTCGGATGCATGCCTGACATAGCGACGATAAAAGTTGAACATGCCGAGAAAACGTCGGAGGTCGTGAGCTGTTTTCGGTAGAGAGTAGTCGAGAATAGCTTGAATTCGATCTTCAGGCGGGCGAACACTTGTAGCTGACACCAGGTAACCCAAAAATCGAACTTACGGCTGGCCGAATGTACATTTGTCGAGATCAATGACGAGGCCGTATTCATGTAGATGCTTGAATAAAATCTCGAGATGTCGGTGGTGCTCCTCTTGCGATCTTGAGTATATCATAATATCTATACTTATCAAAAGGGTAAACCTCGAGTCACCTCGTCGATGAAGCGTTGAAACGTTTGGCTAGCGTTCTTCAATCTGAATGTCATGAAGGGAAATTCGTACAGTCCGAAAGGTGTGGTTATGGCAGTTTTGCAGATGTCATCCGGGTCGACAGGTATCTGTTAATATGCCTTGACCAAGTCGATCGTCGAGAAAATAACCGATCCTCCAATGATGTTGGCAAAGTCGTGGATGGAACGAACAGGGTATCGATCCGGGATTGTTCGTCTGTTGAGTCCATAAATCGCCACAAGGTCGCCAGCCATTCTTACCCTTATGTGCGAGGTGCAATGGCGATGACCACTGGCTCTCGGAAGGATGGTACACACCAGCTTTCAACATTTGGTCAAATTCGGCCTTGGCAACTTGAAGTTTCTCGTGAGCCAACCGACGAGGACGGAATGACAACGGCGGGCCAGGAGTCGTACGTATGTGATGTACAGTCGAGTGCTTGATCAATTTCGGCAAGCCAAGAGGACGAAGAAGATCCGGAAATGCCGAGATGATGTCCGAGTACTCGCCGTTTGCTGCTACAGTCATGACGCTGAATTGCGATGATTGTTGGCGACGTGAAGTCGAAATTCTGTAGGCGTTCGACGCTCAGGCAATAGACGTCGTGGAAAACAGGAAACATCTGAGCCGGTGTGGTCGAGGAATCGGTGTTTTGTCGATTGATCCGTCACGAACAGGCCGCTTTTCGATGAGAGACAGTCTGTCGCCGCTGCTAACCGTCTTTGCCGTTTTCAGGGCAAAGGCACTTCTTCACCTTACTGCCAAAATGAAAACAATACCAGCATAACTTACCTGAGTAACGGGGTCGGTTCGATGATCTCGAACGATTGCAGCTGTGGTTGCAGCTGCGGCTGCGACGTCGGGGTGATCTCTCGATATTATGAGAGCGTAGTGCGCTGACCTCCAAGGTAAGCTCTCGAATGGCAGTTAAGAGATAGTCGTTGGGAGGGCATACCTGCTTCGATGCATCTGCGACCGCGTGCACCAAAGAAATCGGAGAGATTTCGACCATAAATCCCGATCATTGTCTTCAACGTTCTATTTGACCGTCAACACGGTTCGCTTGGGGGTGATAAGGGGGCGTGGTCACGTGATAGACCCCTTATTCGTCCAATACGGGTTTTAGGGTCTTGTTGATAAATTCGCGGCCGTTATCGGTAAGCAAAAAATCAGGAACCTCTCGCCGGAAGAAAATTAGCTCATCGAGAGCATCCGCCACTGCTTTACCGTTCGCCTGACGCAAGGGCTTTAGCTCGAGGAATCGCATAAACAGGTCTTGTATAACTAACACGTACTTTGTGACAGTCGCTTAACTTTGTCACATTACTCTCCCTTCTTCAGCACGAAATCCCATTGTGATGGAACACAAGCAACGATGTATATAACGGAGCAGCCGCAGCGACGCGCGTGTGTGTACCTGTGTGTGTGTGTGTGTGTGAGAGAGAATCCGCATGTCAACGGACGCGGAAACTCCTATCTCTTTCTCTCTTACGGAGCAAGGACCTACCAATTGGTCACGTGACCCATGGAGCGACTTGCGAGCGGATGGAGCGCGAGCAGAGAGAGAGATACTCGGTGACCGCGAGATAGTCAACATCGTGTGCATTGCTCCGAAATTCGACCTCGTGTCGCGAGATTGATTAAACGATTGAACGTTGCAAGTGCGTGATGCGAGATTCGCACGACGTGAGCGGATGTATAATCGATGTGGGTCGATTGAGAACGAACCGATAAAATCTCGAATAGTATTTCCGGTATTGGTTTTCTGTTGTAAATTAGACTCACGACATTTTTCCGTCTTTGCGACTTCGTGAACCGTGCGTGCCAGCAGCAGCTCATGCGAGCGAGAGGGTCAAGTCAACTGCGACTACTACGAGCGGCCATTGACGGCCGGTAAGTACCACTCGAGTACTCTGACCTCTCCTACGTGTGCAATCGCTTCTCCATGTGACTGTGTGAGTGTGTCCGCGATTGCACTGCTGCGTTCGCTATTCGCAAGTCTTGATTAATAAATACTTTAATAATTTTGCCAATTAATTATCTTTTTTATTATTTCGGCAACCCTTTTCCCGTTTAACTTCATCCTAGGTTGAACCACGACGCCTCCGCGGTCGGTGCAGAATTCGCACCAAGTACTAAGCCAGCCGGCGACCAGTGCGAGGACGCGCATCGCCTAGGATTCTCTACTTAATATTTGTTTAGGTCACGGCAATCGTTTCAACTTAAAACCTCCCTTCGATCAAGGCATCTCCATCATATCGGCAGCGATTACGGCGCACGGGCGTCAACTATACGGTGTCCCATCAAGCTCCGTAGCCCGGTTTGCGGGATCTTGTACCGCTTGCAAGTTTCACATGACTTCACGAAAGCTGTCTCGTCATGCCAAACACCTGGCCAGTAGTACTCGCGGACGACGCGGTCGTACGTTTTTTCCAGCCCTAGATGGCCTGTGGGTGTCCTCCAATAACTGTTGGCGATGCTCCACTGGTACAACCAATGGCCAACCCTCTACACCATCTTCGATCGGGTCCAGCAATTGGTCCTCTCGGAACTTGTACAGCAAACCATCTTCGACTCGCTACTTTTTCTTGAATTTTTGAGGCGCTTGTTCCACCTCTGCGACCCACGAGGTGTACCAGCAATCTTCAATCGTCGCGAACGCGACGATCTGCCCCTCCCCTTGATCAGGCATGCGTGAAAGTAAATCAAGAATTTTCATGTGAATTCCTTTACAATGTTCGATTTTGAACGACCAGTTCTGTAATTCCAATGCCCAACGGGCTAATCTGCCAGTGGGCTCCTTGGCCGTTTGCAGACTTTTCGAGACGGCATGATCGGTTACAATTGTAAACTCATAGCCCTCTAAATATGGGAACATTTTAATGGCCCAGACCACGGCTAAGCACTCTCGTTCGGTTGTTGAGTAATTTCTTTCAGCCGTGTTTAACACTCGGCTGATATGGTTGATTCTCCCGATTCATTGATATTTCGAATCGGAAAAGTGCGCAAAAAAAATGATCTCCAAACCCTTTTTTAAGAACGGAACTTCGTTTCTTACCCAAAAAAGTATTTGTTTTTAAGTGTATAAAGCTAACAAGGAGACCACCCCAGCTCCGGGTCATGGATTTGCTCCAACATTTTTTTGGGTTGTCCTGGTACCCAATATTGAAACTCCCTGTGCTTAGTTTGATCTCATGGGCCTTAGGGTCCATTTTTTAGAGGATTTTCCACATTATAAAAAAATCTTTGTTATTTTCTATATCTAAATAAAAGTACTTAAACGGAAAAATGCAACGATCAAAAGTTTTAAAATTTTTCAAAGAATGTTCTTGAATTTTTGCAGAATTTTCGGGACCATCTATCACTCTCTTTAAAAAATCCTAAAATCTATAAAAAAGCGTCAAATTTAGGCCTCTTGAATTAAGTGATAGATGGTCCCAAAAATTCTAGAAAAATTCAAGCAGATTCTTTGAAAAATTAAAAAACTTTTGATCGTCGCATTTTTTCGTTTAAATACTTCTATATCGATGTAGAAAATAAAAACGATTTTTTTATAATGTGCAAAATCCTCTAAAAAATGGGCCCTAAGGCCATGAGATCCAAAAAAAATTTTGAAGCAAACCATGACCCGGAGCTGGGGTGGTCTCCTTGTAAGCAGCGTTGCATTTAATTGATTAAAAAATTAATCAAATTGGCTCAAATTAACAAATTAAATCTAAGTTTTAATTTTAACAAGTTACGATCAATAATTCAAATTAATTTTTAATTTAGAAACTTTCAAAATTATGAACCAATTTTAATTATTAATTTGACAAGTGTTAAATTGAAATTAATTTGAATTAGTAGTCGGGGAATTTTCAAATTAATAATTCAATTGAATTATTAATCGAGGACATTTCGGATTAATACAAAAAATTTTAATTTTTAATTTTTAATTTATTAATAAACATAATTTATTAATAAATTTACTCCAAAAAAAGTTTGCAAAATTTTGGCTTAAATTTCATTGCGGTAGCTCCTATGGATTAATAGAATGTTGTAAAGAGTGAGGAAAAACGTGATTTTTTGATAACCCGAAGCTAAATTACTAAATTTTCAGTTACGAAAACGTACAAAAATTCACGTAGCTCGTGTTTGTGAATGAGTTTCAAATGTTGTCATCAAAAGTGCGAGTTGAAAAAGTGCGACACCGCTTTAAAATCTACGGTGGACTCGCTGTCAATTTATCGTAACATATGCATCTATGATTGAATTTGTTAAATTGAGTTCCTTTAAATTAAAATTTAATTCGATTCTCTCATTCTTGCAATTTGAAATTAACAATTATTTTGAATTTTTAATTTGATCAGTTTGAAATTAACAATTAATTTGAATTTTAAATTTGAGCAGTTGGAAATTAACATTTAATTTGAATTTTTAATTTGAGCAGTTTGAAATTAAATTTGTTAAATTTAATTTAATTTTTAATCGATAAATTAAAAATAATGCAACCCTGCTTGTAAGATATGAAATTCATTTTTAACATGTAATTTGCCTATGCTGAAACCGAGTCCTGATTACGGAGCGGACAAATCGTTGTTTTGTGTGCCGTTTATGCATAGTTTAAATGCGTGGAATTTCGCCGACAACTAGGACTTGGAGTTTTTAAAAACGAACATTTCTACGTATTCTAAGTTAAAAACGGACTTTTTTTACCTGCGCATTCTTTGCTAACGGAGCGGACAGATTTTTTTACCGCTTGATTTTGGCGATACGTCTGACGCTTTTCCGAAGCCATCGTCAAACGTTTGAAGTTTTAACCGCCGAAAATCGAACACATGAACTTTTTTGAGAAAGTTAGTACAGCTTAGGGGCTTCAAATTGGTAACGATACCATTTTAACGTAGTAAATTTAAAGTAAAAAAAAATATGACCAAAACTCAGGACACTTTTGTAATAGCTGTACGAAGTTCAAGAACGATTCCTGAAGTACCAGTGGGACATAAAAATCATCTATAAGAAGTATAGAATAGAGTCTGTATACTATAAAATATCTAGGTATTCATTAAAAAACGCAGGACATGAAGAAAGCAACGATTCTGACTTTAGGACAGCTAACGGAGCGGACATTGTTATACTAATGTAGTAAGTGCTAGGTGTTGAATTTTGACATTTTTCGGTGGGGATTTGTTAAGTACACTTATTCAAAGACAACTGCATCGCGAGATTTTCATTTTTTTTCATCACCGAGCCTCTGCGTCACTAGGACACGTAATATTGATGAATCGGGAGAATCAACCATATAGACTATAGGGTGTTCGCCATCTTCTTGGTCTTAGGTCAAAACGGCCTCAATTGCATACGCGCTGTCATCGCTTTGTAATTTGAAAGGCATAGAAAAATCTGGGCGATCTAAAACGGGAGATGAGATCAATGCCCTTTTAAGATTTTCGAATGCTTCGTTCTGTTCTGGCCCCCACAGTCATGGTGGTTCTTTTTAGTTATCTTTAACAGCGAAATTTTCACGGTTGACTCCGTGCGAATGAATCAGGAGTACCACGAGATACATCCCAAGAAGCTACCCTAAGAAGCAAAAAAAATCTCGCAAAAATGTTTTACAAATATAAAGCCCAGCAAAGAATACTAGAAAATAAACAGCTTGAAAAAAAATCTGAATTTATCAACCAACTACTGGCGAAAATTGATGATCACCTTCCAAACTTTAGAGTGGAAAGAGCGATCAGTTTGATAGAATTCCTGCAAGGTTTAGATCAGGAGGAATTGGCCGAAAATTTGAAGAAAGTGGAAGACGCCTGTGCGGCCACAAAGAACATAAAGACTGTACTCCATAAGATCGAAAAATTACAGTTCAATGTAGAAGACGAACTTGCTGAATTAATCAAGAATGACACTTATAAGACACTGGAAGAAGAAATCCCAGAATTTTTTGAGCCTTATTGCAAAACAATGGTACAAAATCGTAGCATCAAGTCACTTCTGGATGACATAAAGGCGCTGTTAGCCAAAGTAAGAAGTCTTGATATCAGGCGAATAATAGGCGATAATTCCAAAAAAGTCCTAAGTGAAGCGTACAATATTTCAAAAGAAATTTTTCTTGACATGAGTACACAGTGATCAAAATTACAAAGAACTAGTAAAGACATTATACAAGAAAGAAATGTTCCGCTATCACCCAGACAAGCACGCTGACGAAAATGCAGAACAAAAAGAGTTTTTCAACGAGTACACGAAATTCATTAAGATAGTATATCGAGATTATTTGCAATAAAAATTCTTCCGCACTACAACTGTTTCGTCTCATACTTCTATTACCTTGCCTTTTTTGAGAATATCGTTAAAACAGCCTAAACTCAGTCAGAGCTCAGTCAGAAACTCATAAAAATACAGCGAACCAAAATTAATTTTTTGTACGGTGACCCCCATTTTTTATTGCAGAAATGAAAAGAACGGGAAATTTTACGCTAGATCATGTCTTTTGTTTTTTTTTCAAGGTCATTTCAAGGTCTCTACAGGCTCCAATGGAACCCCTATTTATATTCTTAAATTAGCTTAAATGAGGTATTTCTTTTCCATATGTAGCACTCCCAAAATGACTATGGAAAAAAACCAAAAGGTCTGATTGAACTTAAAATTTTTCGCTCTTTTCAATGGTGACCTTGAATTTGACCTTAAGAGAGCGGAAAATTTCGAATACATTTTCAGTTTTTTTTTTCAAGGTCATGTTCATGGCCATTTAAGGGTGATGTTGTACACAATAAGACCTTTATATGATCTAGAATTATGCAAGTAATAGAATAATGAATCATATAAAGAATGGCATAAAATGACCTTGAAAAAAAAACTTGAGATGTATTCAAACGTAAAAATATGTTCCGCACTTTTCAAATCTGCAATAAATGATGGGGGTCACCGTACAAAAAATCAATTTTGGTTCGCTGTCGCCTTCATTTTCGGGGACATTCTTGGAAGGTGATATCGTACGCACGAAAAAAACCTGTCATGCCGTGAAATAGAGCACTCGTGGAACTGGAATGACTTTTCAGTTTTCACATTTACGTATAGCCCTTATCTAAGTTTCAAATGTTTTACATGTTTAGTGACTATAATAAAAAATTTTTTCATCGATGATCTTCGTTATTAGTCGATTCTTTACAATTCAATCCAGTTTTAAAAATTATGAATATTAATTAATCATACCTATTGCGATGTCTAAATCAAAAAATACTTGGTATGTGCAAAATTCGATGATGACAGAGTTAATAAGCATTGCGTATCTACAAAATATGTTTATTATAAAAAATGACACGTCTTCAATTGAGCTCAAGGACGAGGAGGACTTGAAGGAGAACCAAAAATATTATATTTTCAGACGAGGGTGTAAATATTCAAAATGTAACCCAAATAATAATTACTGCAAGCGTGTTGCAGCATATTTGTACAGCGTAGCAGGTATAACTGAATAAAATAACTAATTTTTTTCTACTAATCAATATTTTCATAAAAAATAATTTGTATTGTATACAATGTTATATAGGACGGATAAAAATTACGAGAAAAGTCTCGTTAGGTAGCGGTGATTCGGTGGACTGCGTCGGTGCGATGCTGAGGAATCACGAGTCCGACGTGGCAGCAGTAGCTTCTGAGATTGGCCTCGATGAAGTTGTGACTGGTAGAGGCGATCGGAAGTCACCAGGGGTGATCTCGTTCGTGCCTGAGAGATATCTTACTCTATCTGTAGAAGTTGCTTTTGATCGCTACCTTCTGTAGATATTATAAATTGTCTTCAGATAATTTATTTGACCTATCAGTTAGAGAAGCAAGGGCAATAATCCCGTCGCTAGTCTTGTTGAAAGATCACTTGTTTTATCAATCAATGAAAAGACAAGTTTACTGTTCAAACCGGAACATGACGGAGCTTTATTTCGACTCGGATAATAAGCATTTTCAGTAGACCGGGCCGTTTTGAAAAAAATTTTTTTAATCTTGGGGGCTGAGGGCTCAGCTGAATGTTCAAGGTTTCAGATGAAAAATGCCGTGCTCAGGAAGTCAAAAAAGTAACGGGAACAGGTGTCGATATATTTTCAAAGTTTAAAAACGTGGGTCAAAATTTGGAGAAGATTTTAAATTCGAACCAGGCCTGTCAGTTTTTCTGTATGACCAAAATGAATTCACTCAATACATTTTCTTATGTATTTTTTGACTTAGAATCGATTGGTGATACCAGATTAGCGATTACACTGCATTTTAGTGGTGAAAATCGACCTTTTTCCTGCTTTTTTGGATAAAATTTTGGAAAAATGCCATTTTGACCGATGAGGAAACGCGTTAAAAAAATCTGGAAAATATTCCAATCACGTTAAAGTTTAGGATTTTTCCCGTACAATCGAATGCCAGTATTAGTTTTACGCTTAGAAATTATTTTCTGTGATGAAATTGCAAGTTTTCGA
>CACVKI010139890.1:22892-48563 GCA_902732785.1 Trichogramma evanescens | reverse complement strand
ACCTTAATTGTTACGTCGTCGTGAAAAAATTCGATAAAAATTATATATCAAAGAATAGAAGAACGTTGGCAATTGATTCTACAGACAGAAATAATTTATGNTTGAAACTGTTTTGTGAACAAATAAGAAAAGATGATATTAATATTTCCAAATTATTTTCAAGTTAAAAAAAAGTATGAGGAAGCTACTTGCCAATATATTGGCAGCGGTTTTTTTCTTTCTTGCTCTATCTCTCTCTTTCTTTCTCCTCCCCTAGGTAAATCTGTCGATAATCGAGGAGGGCACAGGTGCGCATTACTGTATCACCGGCTTTATTATTGAAAAAAACGCAGGCATGGGCTGCGAGCGAGCGAGCTTTCCTCCCGCTTTCTCGAGCTTTCATCTTCGAGCAATAAAGAAAAAATCGTATAAAAAAATCGCTTTGTATTACGGTAATTGATACTTCGAGCCTGCGAGCCCACCCGAAGATATTACAGATTATATAAATTATAATCTTGCATGCGTATAAACACGCGGCAGCAGCAGGGGAATGGGCAGTGAATGGGGGAGGACGGGGTGCATGCATATGCCCACACCGAAACTATACACAAAAGCTTTCATTAGAGAATACGGCGCTGCTGCTGCTGCTGCTGCTGGAGCTGGAGCTGAGCTCCGACCACACTCTGCGGCTTTTGGCCTTTACCGAGCTATGGCCGCGCGCGTATATACGTATACGCGATATGTAGCAGTAGCTATAGGCATACATAGGCGCGTAGATGCGCCGCTGCCTTTACACACACAGACATCGACCTACTTGCGGCAGAGAGAGAGAAGTTCGATTCGCTGGAGCAGATGGTGGCTGCACATCGGAAATCACGTTTATCATTATGTGTATGCTGTGCAGCACGCGTACGCGCATATATTCAATGTCGCGAGCGCGTCAAGCTGCTGCCGCTGGCAGAGAGCTTTGATAATATATAATTATATAGCTCGCGATCCGGCTGACTGGCACTTGTTTTCGTACCCGTGACTCGGTAATTGTTATTACGCGAAATTTGAGAAATTACTTGGTGCGTTGACGCGTCGATGGGCCCGAGCGAGATTACGATTATTATAAATACATTTTTAAAAGCCCGTGCAGTTGGCCAACGGCATGCACTATTATTACACCCTCGCTCTTGGTTCCCGGGACTCGCGCGCGCTTATTAAATTAATCAGTCTATGTCTCGTTACTGCTTATTTTACGTTCGTACGCGATCGTTTTGCGCGCGCGATAAATTTTGTAAAAAATAAATTTAAATTCATCGCGCTCGACCGACGCTCAACGAGCTGATTGCTCGCCAAGAATAATCATCCATAAAATCACAACACACACACACACACACACACTCCGGTGTAATTTATTCAGCGTCGCTTTATTATCGATCGGTAATTGCGAGCTGAAAAATGAAAAAAGTATAGTAGTAGCGTCGGACGCACACGCAGCCGAAGAAGAATATGCACTTATGGCTTTCGGTCATTCGCATTCGAATTATGAACGAATTTATACACACGAAAGTGCAGTGTGTACACAATAAGGGAGAAAAGCAACGCGCGACATCGACGCGACTACGACGTAGAGCCCGCGCGGAACATTATAATATATGCGTGTGTATACGTATTATAGCACTGCAGAATAAACATGAAAATAGCGTGCGAGTGTATTTAAACCGGCGCTTGGTCGGTGCTTGGGCCGCGTTTATAGTGTGTATGGCGCGCAAGGAAAAGCTGTTAATCACGCGCTGGTATAATTGGTGTAGTGAAACTTGTCAGATACCAACGGGTCATTTGTCATTTTTAATTAAAGAAAGCCGTAAGCTGTTGAATTTAGTTATATGTAACCTACGTACTGTACACGCGGACATGTTTTCGCGAGTGCTACACACCTCCCATGTAACCCGCGCACACACACACAAACACTCGTGTGCGCGAGGGTAAAATTTCTCGAGTGTGTGCGACGATGCTTGAATGTGGAGAAGCTCGATTTTGTTGTTCAAAAGCAAACAATTTTTTTTCTCTCCATAGATTCTTTGATCTTGCTGGGGAAAAAAGGGCCACTCGACCGTGTCGCACTTACATACGCGACGCGCGAAGGTCTCATTGTAATCTAATCCCACGTCCCTACACGCGTTACTGAGCCTTTTTTCTTTCGTTTCTTTTTTTATTCAAACCCGGGCTTTATTTATTTATTTTTTTCATGAAAAAGCTCGGCAAGCCTCTTGGCGTCGGGCTCTCCACAGGCTCATCCAGAGGCAGAAAGGCATCGGCTGCGCGTCGACACGTACCACTGCTGTGTAGTACGTAAAGTACGTATACGATTAGTAGCTCTATCGTTTTAATTAGCCCATGTCTTTGAAGGAAAAAAAAATCATTTTTATCGCTTAATTAGGTCATCCGGTTATATACCGCGCCGAGGTATACCTACACACGCGCGGATCGAAGCTCTACGCATATCGTCGGCAGTCGTGCGCGCGCTCGACGTCGGGGAATGAGGAAAAAAAAAAGTTTTTGAGTCGCGTCGTCGCGTTGACCTCGATCGGTTGTAGTACACACAGAGGGCTGCTCCACTGCTGCTGGGGTGGTGCGCTGCGCAGTATAGGGCATTGTTGAATCGGAACTCGGGGAAAAGTAAAAAAAAAAAAAAAAGTACGTAATGACTCGCGAGCCGAGCACCTACACACGCACCCGTGCTATTTTCGCTGAATACAACGCGCGACGACTCTTCAATCGCGACGCTATATACAGAGAGATACGCACTGCACAGCACACGCGTATACGCAAAGATATAAAAGCGCGCGCCTAAGCGATAATTTTGTGCCCTATAAGCTGCTGCTACTGCTGCATCGCATATAGATATAGCTCCGGTAGGGAATTGCGCCGATACGTTTAGAGCTGATGCAGCTGCATTGCACACACGTACGTATACATACGTACGTACGTGCGCGGGTATAATAGCTTTCTGCCGCTGCAAGCTCGACTCGCGCGTACGAGTACTATGCCTAGTCGTGCAGCAGCAGCGACGCTTAGTTTTCGGGCCTCCTCCCACACACACACACACACACCCTACAAACTCGATTCCGCCTTGACGCACTAAATCGTCCTGCGGCAAAAGTTACGAGCTTATTTACCGCGAAAGTGTGCATATGAATTAAAAGTTTGCCGGCGCGCGTGGCGCTTAGAGGGTGAGAGAGTAGGAGGCTATCACGTACGCGGCGGTGCGGCAGAGTCAGATATGCTGCGCGGCGAACAATTTTCGAATTACCACACATACACGCACACAAATACACACACACACACGTGCTACTTTGGTTCCATTCCACTTAGACACGTAGCGCACGTATAAACGTATAAATATATATGCTCTGCTTCTTCGAGTGTTTCAATGAAAATGTAGATTGATAAGGAGAGAGAGAGTAAAGTAGCTCGTGCGCGCACTACTATAGCTCCAGAGCTAGCACCAGCGAAGAAACAAGTTTAGCAAAGTCGTTTTGACTTTTGCCCCTTTTCGCGCTCGGCTCGGCTCTCTCTCTCTCGTCTCTTGGGCGCGCGCGCGCGAACGAGTAGCAGAGCCGAGTAGTAGTAGTAGTAGTAGTAGAACGAGTACCACGCGGGCGCATAGCCAAATCGCCTCTCGAGACTTACTCACTCTCGTCTCTCTCTCTCTCTTTTAGTGCCGGGAGAGAGAAATAAAGTGGCTTACTCGAAAGGTTCTCGAGCATCTCTCTCTCTCCCCTCTCGTCGTCGTGGCGCGCACACACACACCTCCTCCTAACGCGAAGACGCGTTAAATACGCACTGCCACATATAAACGGCTGTGTTGGTATACTCTCGGTTGGGTGCGTTCTGGAACAATTTCCAATCGATTGCGAGCAGCTCGCGATAAAAGATAAAGACGTAATTTCGAACGAGAACGACTGACCGACATTTCTCCGATATGGCGTGACAACGACCCGCTGCTGCTGTTAATTACTTCATCGAGTCAAAAATGACGGCTCGTGGAATAAGATCTCGGATTGGCGGCTACATACTCGAGTCGCAACGGCTTTGCACGGTTTCGGTAAATCGCAGTCGCCCGCAGAAAACCAGGAGAGAGCCGGAGGCCACGTATTATGGATACGCACATGCTTAGCATGGATATATAAAGCGAGAGAGAGAGAGAAAGAGAAAGAGAGCCAGAGGCGGCGCACGTGAAACAGTAAAGAGAGCCTAAACAGATGCCGGGCACGTATAGCCGAGGGAAAGAAATAGCTGGCAAAAGTACTTTTATACTGCGTAGTAGGGAGGGAGAGAGAGGCAACCACCGCAGCAGCAGCAGCCACGCCGACGACGATGCACTGCACACAAGCCGCATGATGCGGCGGTTTTGTTCTTATTGTGCGTACGTTTCGCAGCTTCTCTCCCCCGTGCACACACATACATATATAGACACGTATGTTCGTGCATTTATATACATGTAGTATACGTAGGCTACAGGACGTAGGCTGCTGCTGCCGTTGCAGCGACGCGAAACAATGAGAAATCAGCGGAATTGGACGGCATTGTCATTTCGTTTTCTGCGCACTTTAACGTAAAAATACACAAAATTATGCGCGCGGCCTGCACACGCGTGTTTATCGTTAATGCAGAAAGTGCTGCTGCTTGCACTCGCGAGCTTGGCTGAAAAGCTCGACTACCACTGCTACTTTTCGGAAAAAGATAAAAAGTTATATATGTATATTAAGGAGCTGCTGCTACTGCATTGTGCGAGGTCAAACAAAAGCAGATTAATTAAAACGTAAAAAAAATAACAATAGATGCGCCTCCACCCTCACCAACCCATCTATTGCAGCGAGAGCACACGGAGCTTTCGCTGCTCTCAGGGCCGCGCGTCGCAGCGCGACTAAAAGCTTCGATGCTTTTATATTCATAAATGAACGCACGCGTTACATACACCTGTTTTAATGAGGTAAACATAAACACACACAAGCTCAAACTCGCACAAACATACGCACACACATATGCATACGCGTTGGAGTCTCGAGTCGCGTAGTACCGCTGCGCGAATTCGTGCACAGGTCGATGAGCAAGACCCAGTTTCTTTTATTCATTCACAAACGTCAAAATGAGCGAAACAAAATGAGTTAGCTAACTCGCGAGAGTCAAATATATATGTATGTGTATATGAATGTGTGTGTATGAGTGGAAATATATAAAGTAGTTGAGACAATTAATTTGTAAAATCAACAGTAGTTGCTACCTACTCTGCCTCTCTCTCTCTTTCGACTGTATATAGCCGCGCGCCGCGTCGTCGGCTGCTGCTGCTGTATGAGCGAGCAGCAGCGCGTTCGAAAAAGGCCAGCTAACGCAAAAATTTCTCTCTCTCCCTTAATTGAATTACACTTTTGCGCAAAACGCAATTAAAAGGGCTCACTCTCTTTCTCCTCTCCCTTCGCCCTTTTTCTCTCTCTTTCTCTCTCTCGCTTACTCTTGCAGCACAGCAAAAGTACTAAAAATTTAATTAGTGAGATAACGACGTCATCGAGGTCGTTGTCGCTTAATAATATAAGCTTGCTTAAAATATTATAACATGTGCTGCAGCCTCTCAGTAAACGCGCGGGAGTGTATTTTTCTCAACAAACTCAAGTTGAGGAGTACATGAAGTAGAGAAAAAATATTGCAACGATAAACGAAGCGGCGGCGACCTTGGAATCATCGCTACGCCGCTGCTGCTGCTTCCACGCGTAAATCGATGAAATAATCGTGTGCACCGCGCGCGGGACTGATATATAACGTGGCGTGAGTAGATGCTATGCAAATTTCATACAACACCACTTCTGTATGCGACACATTTTTCGCGGCGGCCGCCACTACACTTGCAATCATCCTCGCGCGTACAAACATGTGCTGCTTTTTATATTATAGCCATGTATACAGTAGTGCAGTATAGAGTCCAATAGTGTCTCTCTCTTTCTATATGCCTAACACAAACGGGTAGCCATTAAGAATCCAACTAGGTCAAAACGATAAAAAAAAATCCTTACACATGATCTGTTTGCGATCGCTTTGTGTTTATATACGCCGGTTGGTATTTCTTTTTTTTTCTTTCTCTCTTTTATTGCGATTATGATTTATGCAGTTGAAAATAACATTGAGACGATCTCGAGAGTGACAGCGACCGAGAGTAAGAGAGACAGAGCGAGAGACTGATAGCTGCTGCACAAAGTTTAGCCTTGGTGCAGTTTGTTTTCTTTGTCTCCATTAACGTGGGGGTTATACGGCGCGGAGAAGCGCAAATGCCAGCGGCACCGATCTTCTCCCCGCGCGCCTCTGCTGCTGCTTATACTCTCTGTCGAAAAAAACTTTTTCTCGCGATTGAAAACATTTTTCAAGAATATATCAAGCACTCGACGAGCAAAACTGCCTGCTAATATCCTTTATTTTCTCCTCTAGCTATATATATTATATATACGGGTCCCTCTCTACTGCTCGACGTGGCGGTAGCGGCGGCGGAGAGGGGCGCGCAAATCGTTTTATAAACCATTTTTCTGCTAGACTTGTCAGCAAGTGCTTTAGGCCGGGCGTTGCATCGATATTATACATCTATACCTATATATAGAGCAGAGCGAGTGGCATGTACATATAATTTGAGCCTCGAGAGTCGTTGAGCTCATAGTAGGCGCGCTATATACGTGCGGTGAGAATTCGGCAATTAAAATCGAATCTTCTCTCTCTCTTTCTCTTCTCCAGCTCTACGGGGCTGTGAGGGAGGCATAGCAAGGTTGTTGGCAATTAATCACACGTCGAGCGCTCCAGAGAGCCGCTACTGTTTTTCGTCAACGGCGGACACGCCATATATTGGCGCACATGCGCTCGCGCGCGCGTATATAGAGTCTCGATAATCGAGTTTTGCACCGCGCGCATTTGCCCCCGCTGCAGATCTCGCTGTGTATACCTGCAGCAGGATGTGTATAGAAAAAAGGACTGATTGATCGACGCAAGCCGGAGCTGCTGCTGCTGTTCGGCTAAATAATTTACCTGTCGAAAAGTTCGCGCCAATAATATCGGGCCTTAATCGCTCGAGCCGTCGTCTATTTTTTTTTTTCATTTCGTCGGTCGGTCGCGCGCGCATACGCAGCTTCGAAACCATCAAAACTCAATTACAGCACCGCAAAATAGGCACTTGGTATATATAGATATATAAATACTCGCTAGCCAGAGGTAGGCTAGCGCGACGACCGGCAATTGGCTAACTAGACAGATTGGTCGAGGTGGTCGAGGTAGTAGAGCTAGCGAGCGAGAGAGTGAATGAGAGCGGCGTTGGCGGGGGCGACCGGTCTGCGATTAGAGCGCGCGTGACAGGGCGAAACCGAGAGCTTTGCCAGTGCCGCTACAAATTCAATTCGTTGCTTGGCAAAATTTCCTTGCCCTCCTCCCCCCAGCCGCGTACCTTAGAACCTTCTCCTCTATCTCTCGATCTCTGTCTGCGTTTTCGTTATATAGGAGAGCTGGTGCTTAACGAAGCGACGCTGTGTCTCCTCTACAGGACCGAGACCGATACGAATTACATCGATATTACAACTCGTAGTACGTGCGTCGTAAAAAAAAATATCGCCGCGCTCTTATCCGTCGAGTCGAGATCGCGCGTGCAGCTGGCGTAAATAAATAGCACGCCCGGTGGTGGACGCGGTGACGCTGATTTTTTTCGTGCTCTCTCGGAGCGCAAAAAGTTACAGCGGCAGCTATGGGCGATACGCTGTGAGTTGTTCACTAGCTCCGTCTTTCTCTCGTTCACTCTGTATATATAAAACGTGTGCTCTCTCGTGTGCGCGCGACGTCGAGGGCGAAAGGGCTCTCGCGCGCTCGAGCTTGCGCTCGCAAGCTGTAGTAGAGAAAAGCTCCTCGAATGTAGGTTATATACATTACAGTGTTTATTTTAGGACGTGAACTCTCTCTCTCTCTCTCTCTCTACCCGAGTAAGGAGTAGTAGGGTACTTCCGTCGTCGTGTATATATATGCAGCTACTGGCAGCTAGTGTGTACGTGTGTACGTGTGTGTCAGCAAGTACGCGAACAAGTGCATACACGTGTACGTGTACCTACGTACATGTATATAATAACACAAAGAGGAGCTGAGCACGAGCGTCGTCGTCTCTTAGCGGGTGCAGGGAGCTTGAAGCATCACAGCGCGGAGCAACGTGCGAGGCAGGTAGAGCAGCAGCTGAAAAATAAAAGAAAATCACTTTTGCTCACTATACCGACACTATACTTGTCCTACTGCTTCTGCTGCTGCTACTCTCCTAGAGACGCGCTGAATATGCTAATGTTGCGGCTCAGGATGCGCATGAATATGCACGCTACGTGCGACGACGACGCTGCTACTGCTGCTTGGCTATATAGATATATAGATGCCGGCCTTGCTGCCACTATATTCGCCTCCTTCATAATACGTGCGCATTATATATAGCTATGGCGAGTTGAAAATTCATACGCGAAAGCCAGTCGAGTCCGCATGGATGTAGGTCGAGCGAGTCCGACAGAGAGAGGAGAGATAGCGAGGTGGAAAAAATGTTTTTTCTCTTTCTCTCTCTAGCTTTGACACACACACACACACACCTCTGAGCCTCATTTTCGCGCACGTTTTGAGTGAGCCGGTCTCGTGCCTTTAGTGTGTGGCTCCTATGTATATATACGTATAATAAGCGTAGTGCAAATTAACGCGTCGGCTGGAGGAGCCACCGCCACCTTATATATAAAAGCTCCTCCTCACGGAAAGAGCCTGTGAACGAGCTAGCTAGCTCTAGCTAGCTCTCGCAGAGAAGTATCAACGCGGCCCAGGATTAAGATGCAAATGGCAAAAGTTAGCGGGGGCTGCTGCTGCAAGAGCAAAGAGCAAAAAGCAAGAGAAAAAAAAAGAGAAGCCGCGAGGATGTTGCCTGCAGCTGAGCAACGCGCCGCGGTACTTTCCGCTTGATGCTGCGAGAGAGAGAGAGAACGAAGCGTAGTAGTGGTAGTAGTAGTAGTAGGATACCGACCGCCGCGAGGGCTAACGCGCGCGGCTGTATTTCAGAGCTCGGCTGACTCGTATATAACTGCTCTCTCTGCTCACGGTCTGGCGCCGCGTCAAGTGATAATGGCTAGGCCGACGGGGGCTAAAATTACGTTTACCTTAAAGTTGAGTTTCGCGGCAAGCGCGCGGCTACTCTGCGCTACTACTCGAGATCATGCTCCTGCTCGGGGCCCTTCTCGCTCATCCTTCCTCTTCATCCTCCTCCTACTTCTCGCCAAGAAGAACAAGACTTTAGCTGCTGCTGTTGCTGCCGAACTGTCTTAATTTTTCGGCGGAATTTGCATCCTCTCCTGCCCCAGCTATCTCGATATATAAACGCGTGTTTAAGCCCCTCGGATACACTGCCGGCCTTTTAAGGAGAAAAGTTTTTGAGCTGCGCGAGGAAGAGAGAGAGAGAGAGAGAGAGAGAGAACCAGTGGGTAGTTGTAGCAGCACAGGCAGGCAGACAGGAGCTGGCGCAACTTTTAACAGCATCTCGCGCGCGCGCTCACAAAACGCGATAGCGTTAAGTAAGAGAATTTTAAAAAGTTCGGGATGAAACACGGCTTTATGTGTGTCTGTGTGTATCTGTGTGTGTATAGTAAGTAGTGCAACGTAGTCAACTCCTGTAGCCAGCTCACACAGGCGCGTCCTGCACTCCTTTAGCGCTGCTGCATCCCTGTGTATAGGCGCGTATTGTACAGACGGGTGGGCGTGCACACTGGGAAATGTAAATATTTAAGTTGCTACATGCTTCTTCTACGTATATACGGCGCGTGCAGTAGTGGGAAATTTTGAATATGCAATGTTGCTGCTGCTGCTGTCTTGCCTGCTGCGCTCCGTATGGCGCGTATTATGATACACTCTCACAAGGAAATCTTCCTTACGTCGAAATCTTCTCTTCTTTTTTTGGCTGGGTGCGAGCGCGAACTAATCTCAATCGCTTCTATACAGACGGAGAGAGAGTAGATTTACTATCATCGGCCGTAAAATTGGACTGGGATTATATTGCGATGGAGCTGCAGCAGCAGCAGCAGCAGTAGGGCCATATATACACCGAGCACAGACGTCTTTGGCAAATCAATGCCATCGACTTTTTTGGCGGCTATACTTTCCCCCTTTGCCAAGGTGGAGGAATTTGTGCTCTGCAGAGTTGCTGCTGCTGCTGTACACTGCAGTAAGAGAGAGAGAAAGAGAGTAAGAGAGTCAATGGACGACGAATAAATTTTCCACGCAGACACGTATCAGGCTGAGAGGCAGGAGGAGGCGAACTGGAGGGCTACGGGCGGGCAGGAGGAACGCAGGGGAGTCTGCGCGTTTACTACCTCTACGTGACCTCATTGTTATATACCGTATATATATACGATAGAGTAGAGAGAGAGAGAGCAAAAGAAAAAGGAGCGTCGAGAGCTGCTAAAGAAGTAAAAGTACTTTTGGCTGTCTTTGAAAATGCCATTGCTTGAAAATGAAGCGATATCTGCAGAGAGCGTCGAGCTCGGGCGCGCGCGCATGTGAGAGAAAGCACATAATATAGACACATGTATTAAACGCGAATCGGCTCCGCTGCTACTGCTGCTGCATTCGAGCGAGTAATTCGATGAAAAGACCTATTGAAGATCAGCTGCTGTGTATTGGAATATTAGAGGTTGCAGCAGTCCGCACGGAGGCATGCACTGTGCACGGTGCGCAGTGCAGGGAAGAAAAAAAGCTTCGCAGCAATACGAGCTTGCGCTCGCGTAGTACAGTATAGTAGTTATAGACTCTGCAGCTGCACAGAAGCTAGTATAGCTAGCTCTAGCTAGTACAGCAGCAGCAGCAGCGTAAAAAGCATGTTTTCCTTGGGATATATACACAGTAGTTGTAGTAGTAGCAGCGCAGTGCAGTGCACACTCGTCGACGTCGACGAATTAAAGCTACACTAACAGTATCTATCGATTTTCCGCTGCTGCTGCTGCTGCTACTGCCGTCGAGCGCACCGCGCCAGCAGCAGCAGAGAGCGGGTTAGCTGCGCTGTCTACTGCTGCTCTGCTGCTCTAAGAATAGCGAATCACGTCAGATGAATGTATAAATAATTTATTATTCCACCGCTGCTGTGTTGCTGCTTGCTTACCTGCTTACTCTACTTGCCTCTCTCTCTGACTCGCTGCTACTCGACTTTTATGTAAAACATCATATTTTCTTATAACTATGCCGAGCCGCGCGCATTACGCCACTCTCGCGAGAGAGGCGAGCTGCTGCTCTCCCCAGTCATCTTGGAAGGAAATTATACGCCATTAATTGTGACGTGCAGGCTATATATATAGCAGCAGCAGCAGCAGTGGCGGTAATATCGACAGAAAGAGGTTTTTTAGTGCTTCTTACGGATTCGACAATAGCTGTGTTGTGTTTTTTTTCCTTCCTCCCTCCCTTCATCTCTTTTTGACTTTCTCTCCTTATTCTCTCTCTCTCTCTCTCTCGCGAGCTCCGAGCTTTCGAGCGACGGAAAAGGTTTTAATATTTTATCAAGGCAGTCTAGAGCGTGAAGCCTACTACTGGCTGCAACTACTACTACTACTACTGCCGACTACTACCGAGGCAGTTACTGGCAAAACTTTATAGTTTGCTGTTTGTCTCGTTCGCTTCTGTTAGACACACATCTACTCGCGCGCGCGCGAGAACGTCTATGCATACATGTATGAATGTACACACGTCTGCAATATTTCGAGGCAAAGAGCGACTGAGCGAACAAATGAGAAAAGACTTTTGTAGCCGGTTAACGGCGGTACATATACGTATATAGCTAGCACCGGGCGGCGTATACATTTAAACTTTGACTCGGGGGGATCGTCGCTTGTGTTGGCTGCACATAAACTACGTATATAGTGAAAAAAAGAGAAAACGTCTTTTGGAAAGTATCAATCCTTGGCTGGCCTTATTTTTGCCGACGACCGGCGTTCGGTAAACTGTATAAGCTAGAGAAAGAAATCCGGGTCGTTGTCGTCGTAGCTAGCTATACACCCCTCCCTTCGTTGCACCTGCCCTGCAGCAGCACTGCCCTCGAGAGCAGCTACAACAACTTTCAGTGGAATTAGGTTTGCTGATCAATTGCTTGTAAATAATATATAAAAAAAGAGAGAGACAGGGTAAAAAGATGTCATTGATCGATAGGTCGCGTGCTGCAAGGCCCAAGTGGTTGTGTACCCTACAAGTCGTGTCATACTATCCTATGTACGTACGTGCATTGGCCAGCTTGCTCACATTGTAATCTTCGAACAATATCGATTCTTTGTCGACGTCGCCGAGACATCGAACTACGTACCCTATCGTATATAGTATACGTATCTCTCTATCCAGCGCACGAGAGAGAAGAGAAAATATACTCGTCGGAGGGACTTTTGTGTACTTCCATGGAGTAGAGTAGTAGCAGACCCTCTCGAAAAAAACTTACACATTGAATGCTGCTGCTGGAGAAAACATGGGGCCGGGCCAGCGCCAGAGTCGAGCGCGCGAGCGGCCACAAAGAATAGAAGAAGAAGAAGAAGAGAAGGCAAGCGAGCGCCAGTTCTCAGTTATAAACTTGATGCTCACTTAACCCCGTTCCATTGTCCGGACGCAGCCCAACTGTCTTGTGTCGATGCTCCTCTCTCTTTCCCTTTCTCTCTCTCTCTCTCTCTCTCTCGCTATGTACAGTAAACTATGATAGCTATGGGTCCAGTACTAGCAGCAGCTCCGCATATCGACTCGTCGCTGCAGTATATACATTATAGTGCGCGCCTTATCTCCTGCTACTGCTGCGCTGCTGCTCTCATTCATATATATTATACGGGAACAACGAGAGCGCAAACACCCAATTTTATGGGATTTCGTGTGTATGTGAGTGTATATACATAGCGACTCGCCCAACGTCAAATAATACCTATTATTTATATGAAAAATGCCGAGTCGCGAGTACATTCGAGTCGAGCGTATATATACCGACGTCTTTTCAACGAGCATCGTACTCTACTTGTTTGTCAATCTGACCGAAAAATCTCGGGGCTCTCTACCGTCGTACTATACCAACTGCTATACTACTTGCGCCGCTCCGCATTATACGCATTATTTGCCCGGGTCGAGCCGTTTACACAATTCCCGACGTATTATAATGGCGCAAACGACCAATGGAAAATTCGCAAACGAAAATTCGCGATATCCTCCACCAGCAATAGCAGCACAGGTGCATTGTAATCGTAACACGATACTGTAATTCAAGTAGTGATTGATCGAAGCCGACCATGGGGATATATACATGCAACATATAATGCGGTGCTCTCGTGAGCCGACTCCACGCGAGCGATGATATATTCCCTTAGCCCGAGACCGATGCCTGTCTGACGCAGAGAGGAGCATGTACTAATGGAATTGTAGTGTAATGTTTCTTGTATTAGGAATCGACTATAAATAAGCCGTCGTTTGGAGCGGCCCCGACGTGTACACGACGAGGCCTATTGTACTATTGGCGCGAGCGAGCGAGCGATCGGTAATTTCATCGATACATTCACTGTGTGCATAGTATAAAATACAAGGCGAGCGCGAGCCGAAACAAATAGCCCCGATACAACACAACCGCCTCTTGCCGCCTCTTTATTTTCATATAACAACAGGATATAATTTGTCCACCCACTCGACGCGTCAGCTCGAGTACTTCACGCCCGCTGGTACTCGACGCCTTTTTAAAACATGTACATAATACGTAATTCCGAAACTATATAAAAGCTTTGACCGCGTGCACACAACCAAGCAGCAACACACTTTGCATAATGAAGATTAATTCCTCTTCTTTTTTAAAAACGAGCGCGAATTTTTATCCCGAGCTTTTACAGCGCTACTATTACCGTTTATTATTATTTTTCCCCTGTAAACTCCTTGCGGTTGCTTTTAGAGCTGGCGTATAATCCGCGCGGGGGCTCTTTCTGACCGTGTATGTGTGTTTCCTCGATAGGTCACCTGTGAGAGAGCATTACGCGATCGTAACAACGCACAACAACGCAACAATAACAGCCGCAGCAAGCAATAACAACGAGATCTGGCTTATATTGCACTGGTCCACATACTGTATGTGAGCGTATATCGCGATCGCGCACGTGTCTCTCTCTCTCTCTCTCTTGCTGTCGATGGTGCGTGAAAAACGTGAAATGGAGTAAGACCCATTGGTGCAGCAGCCGCCGCCGCCGTGAGCATCTTTACTCGAGCTTTCGCTCGCGAGCTATAACATCCATTGTATGAGAGGTATTGATTCGATCCTCGGGGGAAATCAAAATGAAATGTGTACGGCGCGCAGCGCACACAGACACACATATACACGCATCGCCTGCCCCCCGTTAGAGGTAATCCTAGCGAAGGGACTGTAACGCGTTTTAGTGGCCGTGAAGGATAGTATAAAAGCTCGGCCGAGTCGACGTTATATAGATACAGCTTATATATAATATGCCTCTCGCGTGCACCTCGCACTGCACACAGCACGTACGCATTATATAAGTATACGGCAGATATATATATGAGCACGGACGCGATGAGAGAGAGATAGAGAAAGAAAGAAAAGCTTTCGATCTCTCAAGTGGCTAAGAGAGCTCTGTGCACACACAATGTATGTAATATAAACGTTCTGCCCGCCAAAATTTCGCGCGCATACTCGAGGCATCCACTCTCGCGCCGTATATCAATCGCCCGCGACTATACGATACGTCGGCCCGGAATGAATTATCATGCTGTTTTTGCTACGGAGCTTACTACTACCTTATATATATAATATACGGAGCTGAGAAGAAGAAGAAAAAAAAGTGCGGGGGGACGAGCTCGCGCGCGGCCAAGTGTCGAGAAACAATAATTTAGTACTTGACAGAGCTTAGCCTACTGACAAGCTACAAAGTGTGTAACAATGTGGATTATCCGAAATCCAGGGGATACGCCGTCGTTGCGTTTGCTGCACGAGAGAAAGAGAGAGAGAGAGAAAGAGAGAAGGCCGGGCTCGAGGCTTAAAAGCAGCAGCCGCACGTGTGCGTGTATGTAGTAACGTATCCACCATGGAAGGTAGCTGCGACTGTGGTGGTACGCAGAGCCCTAGAAATCCCCTCGCGTGTATAGAGCAGGTCAACGTCTTGTGTCCGTTTTAGTAGTAGTGTTAGCGGTGCTCGGGTGAAAAGGATTCAATTTCAGCTCGTGGAGAGCAGCTGGGCGGGCATCATCATCATATACATATATTTGCGAGCCCGAGATAGTTGCCCCTCGGCGGTGTGGCAGCGCCGACTTCTCGGCTTTTACTCATTACTCGGGCATAGTACTATGCTACTCGTGGCAGCGGTGGCAGCTCCTTTCAAACATTTGGAGTCAACGCGCGGGGTGGTGGTGGTGCTGGCGAGCCCAAAGGGCTTTTACGTGTGTATCGCGCGACTGCACAGGCCTGTTCAGTTCTCTCTCATTCTCAAAGCTCGGTACACGCCACGACGCCTGATTTATGCGCGACTCGCGCGCCTTATTCAACTCCTGTGCTGCTGCAGCTGATTCAGGCCTCGACTTCAAAGACTTTTACCTATTAGCTCGGCTCCTTCTTCGCTTTTTTTTATCTATCTCGCACTCCATATAATTTGCTCAAAAACATGTGCGCGGGTGGCAGAGTGAGAGACATTTATTACAAGACGTCTTAATTTAGTTAATCCAGTAGTGCCAAGAGAGCTGCTTCATACGTGTGTGCGTGTGTAGATATAGGCGCTTCACGTGATACGGAGAGAAAGACAGAAGAAAATTACGTGAATTCTGGTCGGGAAGGTAGTTGCGGCGGATTCGTATATCTCCGAGAAAGTCCGTCCAACTCCTTTCCGTCTGGGAAACGCGTCTATCGACTTTGCCGACGTCGAGTCGTCGTCGTCGTCGTCGTCGTCGTCGTCAGCGTCGTCGTCGCTGGAGGAAGAAGAAGAAGAAGAAGAAGAAGACTTGGCGCCAAGTTTAATCCTGCACAGGCTCTATGCCCCGGCCTCTCTCTCTCTCTTTCCTGCACATATACACACACATGCATGCATGCGCGCATAGACATCAAGCCGGGCGCGCGTACAAACTCGACTACTCAAAGGAGATTTCTCTCCCCATGTGCACATATATAGCTGCTTTAGCAGCGACACTGATGCTGCCACTGGGGCTGCTGCTGCGCATCTTCGAGTTCTCGCTCGAGCGTGGCGTGTCTCGCGCGATCTGCTCTCGACGTCTACTAGCTCTAGCTAGCTGGGGCGGCCTGACGATGACGCGAGAAAAATATTGTTCGCTTTCGGGGCGGCGTCGTCGTCCACGAACTCGCCATTGTCGCCTGTTTGCTATTATACTAATTCGGATGCGATAAGCTCGCTCGAGCGAGCTCGGCTACTTAATACAATTATAACGATCGTATCGCAAGTGTCGCCGACACCGAGAAAATTTGCTTCTTAAGCACTGCGCGACGTGTTTTTAAAGACTATACTACGCGCCGCACGCGCAGCTCGCTCGTATCGACCTTGAACTTTCGGGCATCGTCTGCGCGCAAATTTCTTCGCTCTCGAGTCCGAAACGAGCAATCCTCGCGTGCAGAGCTTGTTTCTCATCTCCGCGTGCGGCAGCAGCGATACGCGCGCAAACTTTCCCTCCCGCGGCAACGTTTTTCTCTCTCCAAAACTCGCAGAAACTCGCTTTTCGCTCTGCTCTCTTTCTATCTGTATGCGGATGAATTTTATTTTCTCGCACCTTTTTTGCCGCGATACACCCCCATACCACCACGCACCACTAGCAGCAGAAGCAGGAAGAAAAGTATCAAATAGAAAAATTTAATATAAAAAGCTTGCGGTAACGTAGCCGTGCGCGCGGCACGTTAGGTTTCATCCGCTGCTTCAGCGGAGAATGTATGTGTGGGTGTGTGCCGTATCGAACTGATTCAAAAGAACTTTTTCTCTCCTCACGCTGCTCCACAGCTGCTGAAGAGTTAACTGCTCGCTACGCTGCGTCTGCAGTATACGCGCGTCAAAGCAGTAGTAGTACTGCCGGGGATAAATTCACTCTCCATAAACAATGGTGTGTTGTTGCAGCGGCAAACAAAAAAAAAAAGAAAGAAAGAAAGAGAAAAAAAAGCGAGAGAGAGAGAGAAAACAAAAACAAAAGAACAGCCGCACACGACTCTGGTAAATACTCGAGTTATCGCGCAGATAAAGTTTGAAGCCAGCGATAAAAAAGGGATTCCGCGCGATACACGTGCGTGCGTGTGTGCTGCCGCTGAAAAACAAATCCTCATATTTTCCATCAATTTGTCGGATTACTTTAAGAGTATTATTATTTTATCTTCGGATGCGCGTGCGGGAAACTTTGCCGCGCGAACTGCGTATATATGTGCCGTGCAAAGAGTCTCGGTGTCTATGCGCCAAGTTTGCCGAGTAAAAGAGTAGTAGCGCAGTAGATATAGTGTTATTTAAAGAATTTCTACGCTCTCGCGAGCACGACGACAAATTTCGTACGCACCGTGCAGCCGCTGTATCGACCGAAAACCAGCCGTTCCGATTATTCGGCTCGTTCGTTCTCTTTTTTTTTATTTCTTTAACTTTGCTTTATTTTTATTCGAGCGCTTCAGCAATCTAGCTAGCTAGCTATGCTATCGCACCGGCGAATTTAATTTTATTTTCATTTTGTGCCATTGTCAGAAAATATAATGAAGCCGCCCGATCGCGCGGATCTTGACATTTTTGTAGCGAATATATATATTTCACATTGTGCTCTCGGCCGCGAGAATTGCTGACGCGCGAGCTTCGCTTTTTATGTATACCGACGTATATATACGTACATAGGTATATATTCTCTTTTTTTTTGCGAGCTTTCATAAAGGTGTCGAGGCATATACGCGTCTGGCCGAAGGCTTATGTGATTAATGGCAGGCAATTATATCGATGCAAGTAAATCAATGACGACGACGACGACGAGGCGTACATAACACTCGACGCGGACGGGCTCGAAAAATTAAAGAGTCCATGTCGAAGTGACAAAACAACACGGAAAACGACGTCGAGCGAGCGCAGCCACTGTGACGCGGCCAGGGGGGAGGAGATAAATATCGATTCTGGCTCAGTCAACGGCCGACAACCAGTTCACGAGATTTATATATAATTACTTGGTAATTTTTTTAGCGCGCGGGTCTTCGCGTCCATACTGCACAGCATACGCGCCTCTCGAAAAAGCGTCGCGAGCGAGTCGGAATAATAAATCGAGCGTTTCTGTGTGTGTTTTTTATCAATCCCCGCAGCTCCTGCAGTGCGACCGAGACGCTTTACGACGACCCGAGCGTCTACAATACGTCCTGCGCATGCACTCGCACACAAGCTGGCAGCCTTTTGCATTCGATTTACATAGTCACCCAGAGATGAGAGCGGCCTGCATGCATGTGTGTGCGTCAGGCAGCTCAGCGGGAAAGCGAGGGGGAGGGTTTTAAAGCGCGGGGGGATATAGGAGGAAGGGAGAGAATAGCTGCTAGTGTGTGTGAGTGTGGTACGGTCCAGAAGATTTACGAGAGAGCCTTTTTTGCTAGTCGAACGCCTCTTTTCTCTCGCACGCCGCCGCCGTCGCTTCCACATTCCCCCGTACGTTTTTCGGGCCATGCAGAGAGCTCCACGCGCGTCCCGGCCTCTTTTTGCACTGCAGCTCTCTCTCTTTTTTTTCTTCTTTACTTTATTTTTTCGATTCCCCCGCTTCTTTTTGATATTTGCTCGTTACTTTTTCGAGAGCCATTATGCGCTCTCTTTCTCTCTCAGTGGCAACAGTGGTAGTGGAGAAGAAATATTATCGTCGCGTCGGCGGTCGTCGAGGCTTTGCACACAGAGAAAGAGAGAGAGTCAGGCTCGTTTCCGAACAAAATTTTTACATATATATGCTCGCTGCATAATAGATTTGCAGCTCTCGCTTTTTACGCGTGGTGCGGACTCGCCCACGCAAGCTTCGTCGTAAGCTGTGTAAACAGGCTGTGCGAGCGTGTGCGAGGAAAATACGCCGAGCGGCTCATTTCAAACGACTCACTCCTTTTGACCCCGTGCGCGCGCGCGCCCGTAAACTGCTAATAGCTGAATTATGCAACAGCTCATACGGACATTCCAATAGCTATGCGCTGCAGCACGAGTATAAAGGTACGCGTGTGTATGTGCGCGGCTTGGTTCGAAAAAATGAAAAATCTCTCGCAACAAAAACACGCGCGGCCGTGATTTATCGTACGTACTACGGGGGCGCAGCACTGCAGGGCGTGAGCTCTTCTTTCTGTATATTTTCGAAAGCTCGCTGCTACCCCCCATCCCCATCCCCCATCTCTCGCGCGACATTAATAATTAATGACGTCGCGCGAGCGCGAAACGCGTATATATATATGTACGCGCGCGACGCGGCGCTGTGGTGCATAAAGAAGGATAAGAGGGTGGGAGGAGGTGGAGGCGAGGGCAGCCGAGGAAGAAAATGAGAAGTCACATCGGTAATATTAATGTCCAAGAGCGAGCGAGCGAGACGACTGCAGGCGTACTACTGGCACACGCACGTATTTTATTCTCTAGCTCCTTGTACACACATCTTCGCTCCTGGAGCACCAACCCCCTCGCTACTAAGGAACACACTCACGCCTAGGCTGCTACAACGCACGTACCTATCGGTTATCTTATACGTCTCTCTTACTCGAGGGTGAGCGACGACGACAGACGACGACGACGACGACGACGACGACGCAGGAGAGTAGCAGCAGCAGCCAATGCACACGAGTGACGCTGCCGCTGCCAGTGCTAGGCGCACTCGAAAAGTTGTCGAGTGTCATTCCATATATTGTAGTGTGTGCGCGAAGCTATGTGTAGTAGTAGTAGTAGCAGTAGTTGGATAACTCACCCTTTTCCAAGTGCGCAGCTAGTTTTGTGCCTAGTCTCTCTCTCTCTCTCTCTCTCTGTAACACGACGCAGTGCCTTTAAGCTTCGCTTATACTACTCGTACGTACCTGTGTATACGTACAAACGAGAGCCTCCCCCCTTTGCAATGTACTGTGTGCTATATATGCGAGCGACTTGTATATAATATAACGTAACGTACGTGCGCGCACGAGTGCCCTATATATACATATAAAGCTACCGAATATATAAGTGAAAAATGTATACCAGCGCGAACGGCGTTTATGAAATAATTAATTAAATTCGTGCAGTTGGTCCTTTCGCTGTTTAATTAAGCGCACTTAATTAAGGAGTTTTACACACATACAGCAGCTGCCCGAGTCTTGGAGCGCGCGTCTCAGTCCATGAATGCGTAAATGTGTCGATGTATGTATGTATGTGTGTGTGTTTGATATACACCACCGCAACCAAGGCAAGGCGGTAGCAGCTCTTTTATATAAGACGCGCAGCTCGCAATATAGACAAGCTCGTGCGCACACCGGAATATGACACGATTTTTATTTAATAAAGCCATTTCTTTTAATGCTTTCGCTCGCGAGGCGGGCGTTATTTCGCGCGTATTATATTATCGCGCGCGCAAAACTAATGAAAAACGAATTAATGAATTCGTTACCCTGAGCCGACAATATAAACGCGACTGTATCCCCTAAAACTTCAAAGACAGCTCTCGGCGGCAGCAGCAGCCCCAAAGTAGTTCTGCGCTCTCTCTCTCTCTCCGCCTCGCTCGTAACTGTGTATATACGTTATATATCTGTATATATACTCGGGATCCAAGGGTCGACGAGCTACCAAGCTCCCGAGCTAATCCCCATTGAGCCGAGCTTTGCTGCTGCTACTGCTGCTGGCAGTATAACGTCCTGTAGTCCTAACGAGAAAGTCGACGGTGCATGGCAGCCGAGAGAAAACGACCTACAAAAGTGTAACGTCGCTGCTGTTGCTCCTACTACCCACCCCCGCTACGCTACGCACACATACATAGCGCCGTCCGAATTATTCATTTTAAACGCTAAATACAAGTGAATATTTTACCGGACGCTTCGTATAACGCTTAGAGCTTTTAACACTGTTGCGGTGGGGCAGAGGGGGGCTTATGCGCAGGCTGCTGCTGCTGCGCTCAAGTGTTTGTTTTTATATAGTCGCGCTGATGGAAATCGCTTGGCTGCAAGAGAGAGAGAGAGAAAAAGCCAAAGCCAGAAAGAAAAGAAGCGAGAAGAATATCTCGGCTGCGAGCTCATTTCTTTGAAGGCAAAAAACATTAGGGCGCAAAAAAGCCGCCGTATCTCAGGCTGAAAATATATTACGAGGCCGCTGCCATAGCCTCGGCTCTCGACGTAAAGAAATTGAAATTAACCGACTGCGGACAATTATTATTTCGCTGAGAACGGAACGGTTTGTGTCCGATGCAGGCGCTTCCGTGGTATATTATACACATATATACTTTGCGTGTATGTGCCTTTTAACGATAATAACAGCGAGGAGAGCTTATAAGACCGAGGCGCGCGCGCAAACGTCGATGATGAAAATTCACGTACGAGATTGCATACGCAAGGTATATATAGCTTTTCAATAATGACGGCTTTCGAGCTTTCACGTTATTTCGCAGTCGTTATTTTCTTGTATTCGTCTCAATGCCATTTGCGATCGCGATATCGAGTTCCTTAACTTTCTTTTTATTTTCGTTTGAATTTGATAAGAATTATCGAGACTCTGTGACGTATATCGGATTCCTTGGAAAAAATCCAATAGAAATTTGCTATTTGATTATCGAAATGATCCGCTGTATGGATGATGATGCGATTAATAAATTGAGTCGCTATAATGTTTCATCTGATTTCTTTAATTTTTATTGATAAATATAAGTAAAATACAAATTAGATTTTGTAATTTTGAGAAAAATTGACAAGATTTCTTTAGCGCTGTAATTTAAGCCCGATAGAATTGGCTTTGGACACACTGGTGTTTGCTCTAACGCAATAGGCGCACTAGATGATTTTCACTTGTCAGTTTGGATATACCATTGGATTCAAATGTCTCAGAATAATTTTTAAATTCGATGTTTTATCACAATCATAAACTGAATTTACGTATTAGTTGAGATTAATTTTTTGTCTAAATAATTTTTCACATATCTAACAATCGAGGGAGTTTTTACGCGCATGTACTACCTTTACATGTTTTTTGAGGTTACTTTTTTCTCCAAATAACTTGTTCTTATTATGTACTGTATTTACGTGAGTTTTAAGATGTGGTTCTTGTCCAAATGATTTGTGACAAATCTCACACTCAAAGGGTTTAATACGATTATGTACTACATTTATGTGAGATTTAAGGTGACCTTTTTGTCCAAATGATTTGTGGCAAATGTGACACTCGAAAGGTTTGCTCCGATTATGTACTGAATTTATGTGAGTTTTAAGGGTAGTTTTTTGGCCAAATGATTTGTGACAAATATTACACTCGAAGCGTATTCTACGATCGTGTACTGTTATTATGTGAGATTTGAGATGACTTCCTTGTCCAAATGATTTATAACAAATATCGCACTCGAAGGATTTTTTACGATTATGTACTGAATTGATGTGAATTTTGAGGTAACTTTTGTATCCAAATGATTTATGACAAATATCACACTCGAAAGGTTTGATAAGATTATGTACTGCATTTATGTGACAAGTAAGATGACCCTTGTATCCAAATGATTTGTGACAAATGTCACAATCGAAGAGTTTGCTGCTACGATCGTGTACTGCACTTATGTGTTTATTAAGGTTACCTTTATGTGAAAATGATCTGCGACAGATCTCACACTCGAAGGATTTTTTACGATCATGAACTGAATTTATGTGAGATTTGAGGGTATTTTTTTGTCCAAATAATTTGAGACAAATGTCACATTCGAAGAGTTTGTTCCGATTATGTACAGTGTTAATGTGAGTTTTGAGGTTACTATTTTGTCCAAATGATTTGTGACAAATGTCACAATAGAAGAGTTTGATACAATCATGTACAGTGATTTTGTGAATTTTCAAGCTATCTTTACGGCTATATGACTTGTGACATATTTCACATTCGGACAGTCTGCTACGAGTATGAAGTGCCTTTTTATGAGTTTTAAGGGTATATTTGTATCTAAACGATTCGCAACAAATATCACATTCGAATGATTTGATGCGAGCATGTATTATATTTATGTGAGACTTGAGATTACTTTTGCATAGAAATTTCTTGTGACGCATATCACATTTATGAAACTGACGATTATTATCATAATCAAATCCTTTTTTTATCAAAATTATTAGACTTTTTCCATTCGTGAAATTGGTCGGATTCTCGTTTTCTATTTTCACAACAGGTTGAATATGTCGATACTCAGATTTGCAGATGCTTGTTGATAGAGACGTCTGTTCGGGTTTTACATTTTTGCACTCCAAATCTATGAAAATTTTTTCATCTAACCTCTCTTGTGACGCCAAAGCTTTATTCTCGTATTTTGCCTAAAATGAAAACTTTATTAGTGGATCAACAGAACATAATTAATAACATTGAACTCACCAATAATTCATGAAACGGCAAAGTCTCAACGTTTTCAGTTTTAATGGAATCCACCGGATGGAAAACATGATCGTCACCTGCATCTTGCCCATCATCGTTTGGCTCTTCTTTCACCCTAAATATAATAACCAAGTTTAATGAAGCGATTGCTTCTAAAAATATTATAGTACCCACAAAAAATCGTATACCTGACTGTAATCTCTCTACTTTCCATCGCTCGCTTAATTATGGGTATTCACTGTAGATTGTTCACGATACACATTGAAAAAAATTTCGAGGTTAAACGCCTCAAGTAACCAACGCATAACCTTGAATTCACCAATTTATAAACGCTTGCTCGGGAATTTGGCTCTTTGTTAGCGACTGAACGCACTGCTTATCACTAGTTAGCGTGCGGAGATCCCGTGATTGCGATAGCTTCTGGGCGATACTTTCTCCCACCACCATCGACTGGCCATACGCAGTTTTGTGTACTGCGATACGCGGTAGGCATTCGCATATCATGGAAACAATACCAAAACTGTCGTGAAAAAGTCATCTATCCAGGCGCACAATTGACTCACACATATGCGGAGAACATTTACACTACAGAGAAATATATCTCTGAACTTACCGATAAAGTACATATAATAATGGTATAACATGCGATACTAAAAATGAAGTTGAATTAGAAATGAGAGATTTAGGGGATAGTAAAATAGCTAAAACAGTCACGTCGTCAATTGAGAAAAAAATGTGTTGTGATTGATCGTCAGATTTAAATAAATGGCCTGTGATGCATACATGAAAGATATGTGCAGCGTAAAATTTATAATTTTTCTATAAATAAAAATCCAATTTTGTTCCGAATTATATGTTTTACGCGTGATCGATAATGCGTGACACGGGTCAACTATCGTTCAAGCAGGTGTGTAATAAAATAAACTTCACGCGGTTGAATGCACATCGAAGTACTTTATCATTAATGCGGGTATAAGTTACTCGTAAAACTTTTAATAAGACAAATAAGTATTAAGAATGTGGCAAAGACCAATGTTAAAGCGCGACATCGAATAAGACTCTTGCTAATGAGGAATGTTGTTAATTCAACATCCAAGAGGCTTGAATGTTGCTTCGTTTATTACACTCGGTTTAGCGTCACACTTATATTTCGGCTATAAGCTCTTCATTTTTAACTCGCTTTCTATCACGGTGAGAGCCAACGAGTCGCGCAAAATTCGCACCTCTCGCGCGTTATTTATTAATGGAAATACTCGGAAATACCGTCGCGATCAATTTGCTCATTCTATATAATTAGGCGTTGCGTTGCGCGCGCCCCGTACTAAATCGCTCGGAGCGTCGTCGCTGCACATACGTATAGCTTATATACACGCTAAAATGTTTCAAACGTGACCCAATTGCCGAGATGTTGCCCGAGGTACAATCGCGATCAAGTGTAAAATCGTCGCCCATCGCTACACTCACACACATACACACACAGGGTGACGAGGACGAGAGACTGCGTTATTACGCGTGAGTCGCGCGCGCGTGGCTCGGTACACACGATATAGCTCGAGATAATAGTCGAGCTGGCAGAATTATACTTTTAAATGCGTGCTTCGTTGGAGAGATCGCGCTCCATATCTTTAATGGACTATTCATTTTTTTTTGCTGCCAGTGACTCAACCCCCTCTCACTCTCTCGTGACTTTTTAGCCCAGCGACTCTTTTCCCCGTCGACGTCGTTATTTCCTTCGCCTATTCCCACAAAGCCTAAAGTCTCCGGATGATTATACAGCTTGCCATTCTTCCTTTCCGTGATTACAGTTTGAAAGCTAGCCCGAAAAGTTCGTTCGTTCGTTCGTCCTCCTCCACCGCACCGCGCCCTCTCAACGCCGTAGCCGCCGACGAATGCGATGCATTCCGAAAATTCGCGCTGATCGGCGCGCATCGCATTCACTTGCTGACAAATCCCACGGGCGGCGGTGACTCTTTCTTTTATTTTATTTTTTTCTATTTTTTTTTCTTCCCCCGCAGCCCAGCCAGCCAGTCAAGCCAGCCGCAGCCAGCTCACTTTTTCTTTTCTCGTGACGTCTGCCGGCCTGATTCGACTGCACGCCGCAACGCACACTCTCCGCCGGGCTGCCAGCCTGAGGTTTTCATCCTTT
>CACVKI010139890.1:0-22867 GCA_902732785.1 Trichogramma evanescens | reverse complement strand
CCCTTCCGCTCCCATCCGAGAGAGTGAGCTGAAATCTCTCGTTTTTGCACCCATCGGCCAATCCTATTAAAGTACTCGGTCCACTTTCGTCTTCTTGGATTGGGCGCGCTCTAGCAGAAACCTATAGATATATCGCGACGCATTCCTTTCCTCGATCTCTCCCCCTAGACTATCTCTCTCTTTCTCTTCTTGATTGTGGATAAAATTCGAAGGAATGCTTTCCCATCTCCGCAAGCTCTCGCTTGAAAGCTGCTAATCATAGTGTCGTATATAAGTTCGAGGTTTTGAAAGGAAGCGATACAAAAAACGCATCGCCCACCCCTCTCAATTTTTTATACTACGCTTATTTATCAATTATGACTTATGCCGGAGTGACACTTATTGAATAATTAACGATTAAAGAATAAAGAGAAATTAGCGAAAATGACTCGTCTAGACTGCGCCATTAAAATTGAAGCCCCGCGCGGCTTCGAGTCCAATACTAATGAATACTTTCTACTTTTAGGAATCAAAGTAACGGGGAAAAAAATAAAGTAGAAAAATTGTCAATGTCATATCGTTCGTAAGACTTGATATTCCGTGCCTGTGACGCGTTAGGGCAGCACTTTGACTCTCGCACGAGAAGAAATTGAAGCTGATATAGAAGCAGCATCAGTCAAACAGATTTATATACTCTTTATTTGACCTTTTTTTTACATTCAGCAAGCGTATCGAATCAACGAGCGCGCCTCCCCTCGCTCGCTGAACGTCGCTAATATGCTTCCCTGCTGGAAGCAATTACTGGAATTTTTCCATTACACGCATCTTTATCAATTATCTCCTCGAGCTCGGTGAGAGAGAGCTTGCGAGCGAACTTCGTTCAGAGGAGAAGAGGAAAAAGTGAGCTTTGTAGTTAACCAACGCACGCGGCAAACGAAACATTTTTCAATCGAAAAGAAGCAAAATTAATAACATCTACCGCGATCCGTGCGCGCGCATACCAATGATGATGATGTTGTTGTAAGGCTTCAAAACGCAGGAGAAAAAAGAAAAACGAGGCTCGCGCTCGCCACACGTAATGGGCTACGGCCTCGCCTCATAGCATCGCTGCAGTGAGATAAAAATACCATAAGGACTACGAGGGCTCGTTGGGTCGTTAATAGCGGAAGTACCGGGCAATCAAGTAAATGGATGCGTGCGCGCAGCAGCAGCAACGCAGCAGCTAAAATACGACGATGAGCAGCAGCAGTATACGCGAAAAGCCGCACGCGCTCGGGCGGACACACTACAGGAGTGCACTGCAAATGGCACCGGGAAATTCGAGAAAATGCTCGATACATTTCGACGACGACGATGCTGCTGTTGCTGTCCACCTCCCGCACGCGAGCGCGCATTATGTATACGCATATATAAACACAGTGCTATAGCTGGCATAATAATGTTTGCTGCAGCTAGAGAGGGGGAGGGAGAGATTAGCGCTCGCGCGAAATCGAGCATCGGGACGATAAAAGGAGGGGCGAGAGCAATTTTTGCCTCCGGTAATTTTCATCGACGAGGCAATTCCCTCGTTTGTAACAATGGGCGGGCTATATGGGGTGAGAAAAAGGGACCACTCGGCGGGTTGCTGCTATATAGCTGTGCGCAAGTACAAATTGATTCCGTGCAAAGCAGCTTACATAATTCTCGAAATATCATACGTATAAAGTTGTGTGCTGTTGAAACGCAAGTAGTAGTAGTCGAGAGGAGCTTGCTCGCTCCCGACAAAAGACGTACGTTCAAGGCATAAACATCGGTTACATTATCAAAGCTCGTGTACATTGCGCGCAAAGTCTGCAACGACGTCGGCGGCGGTAGACAAGTTTCTCTAAGAGCAAATAAATAGATACCTTTGATAGTGCAAAGCGCTCCTCTCTCTCTCTCTCTAGTTGTGTGTTCGTGCACAAACATGTATGCGCACGTGTGCGTGGGCGCGTATACCATAGGCGCGTGTATACTTTCCGACGAGGAGCGCGCGCGAGCTTTCTATCCTACACACACACACACGCACGCGCACGACTCCATTGGAATTCGGTCGGGCAAGTCAAGGGACGCGGTACATGCGCTCACTTTGTATACGTACGCCGCGCTTGTTGTAAGTTTATATACCTACTCGCACATACATAGATATTCGCGCGCGCGTGTGTGTGCGTTGCCGTTGCGCCTGCAGCCGTTGAGCTGCACAAAAAAGAAAAGGCAGAAAATGTGCACAGAAAAGTTTCTCGATGAAAGAAGAGAGAGGGAGGGGAAGGAATAGAGAGGCAGGCAGGCAAGGAAAGCAAAAAGGCAATCGGTCGAGAAGAGCCGATAGATAGAGTAGATTCATCGGTGATTTGCCAATAGCCTGGGCGCGCGCGCGCCTGGTACAAGTCTTAAATTGAATTAAGTCCCCGTTTAGTGCGGGAACTTGCCAGAGGCTTCGGCGCAGGCTGATTATCTACCTCTATATATATGCCATATATATATTCGGTCGAGGCTTTTTCCGCACGCTCGGCTTGTGAACACGGCCAAAAGTTCGTCTCTCTCTCTCTCTCACTCTTTCATTTATTTGCCTCGCAGCTCGCGCGCGTACAGCTATAGGCGATTTCGCGCCCCCCGCCCCTCCAGCTCTTCAACTCGTCTCTCTCTCTATATACTCGTTATTTTTCATTATTTCTCGCGCCTCTTTGTATTTTTGCGGTACTTAACGGCCGCTGCGAGTCTTGTTCTCTCTCTCCCTCTCTGGGCTTTCGGCTTTATTTTAACATGCGCCAGCTGCTTGTGGAAGTTGGACAATGGGTCATTCTCTAGTCAAAGCCCGAGCAATAGCAATTGCAGCAGCAGCAGCTATATGCTGTGCGCAGCGTATCCCCGAAAACTCGCCTTGTTTTCCTCTCGCACTGGTACTGGTGCAAGCTCTTCATTGTCCGAGGCATATATGATGCTCAGCTCTTGCGAGCTTGAATAAGGGCCCCTGACAAAATCGATATATGTACGCCGGGGCGCGCGCGTATACATTCGAGCGCGCGCCTTGATTACCTAGCCGTCTCTACGACTACATCAAACTTGTCTATCAAACTTCAACCCAAACCATCGCCGCTCCCTCGTTCCACACTCTCTCTCTCTCTCTCTCTTCTAGCGCCGACAATTCCAGCCTTTTATTTTTCAGCTGCGCCGGCAGTTTTCGCGACGAGCGAATGTGGAGCATTGCTGGTCTGTTTTTTTAAATTACTTTGCCCAAAAGGAAATTTCGAATTAAACAATGATTGCGCGCGACGCTTTTAGAATTCGCGCGGGCAACGATTACGAGCCGTATACACACGGGCACATTTAAAAGCTTGCTGCAGCAGCTATTTTCACTTTTGAAAGTGTACACCTGTCAATATTTTACGACTCGACTGTTTCAAATTAAACTGCAGTTTTACAGCAGGCGGGTACAATTTATGAAAATAAACGTCTGTTTGATGATTATTATCGACATATTACGAGGCGAGCTGAAATTTTATCTCGAAACAAAATATTTTCTGTGTTAATGTACCGAAAGTTTGGTAATTAATTAGTTTTATGAAAAAAAATTGTAATAATAATCACGCGGAGCACGAAGCAAACTTGATTAAAAAAGTTGTTTATCCAAAATATCTCAATTAACCGGGTAATGATAATTTTGGACGATTTCAGCTGTTCGCAGCACAGGTCAACTGAATAATTTCGATATTTTCCCCATATTAATTATGCAGCGAGAGCCACTCCAAAGAAAACTATACGTTACGCTCTTATACTCCCCTGCAGCACCATTGTCACTCGGTAGCCTACTTTTTTTTCCACGCGTGCGTGTATCGCGCAAACAATGATATATGTAATACAGCACGAAGCTCTCGAGTCAGTGGCCTCTCGATGCCAATTTTTACTTAGCTCAGGGTGTAACGTACTTTGCATACAGGCAAAGACGAAGGAATTTTTTTGCGCGAACATCTGGCTACAACGAGCTTATTTTTGTTTTTATTTCTATTTTTTTTATTGCCTCGTCATTATTACCGCCGCTAAAATCTCGCGCGCAAAAAGCGCGTCTAGGGAAACGAAATAGGAAAGCAGCAAAAAAAAAAAAAACAAAAAAAAAGCGCAGCAGTCGAGGGGCGCTACGCGTGCGTAAATTAAGCGCGCTTCATAATTTTCTTGCCGCGCGCGGCTCGTTAAAATGAGAAATATCGGTAGATGCTGCGGCTACTGGCCTAGCCCACCACCACCACCACCACCTCCTACTATATAGCACGTATATAACCAGCCCGGCACACACGGGCGGGTGCGCGTATACTTTTGCCTCTACGCCCGTAATTGGGCTACTTTTTAACTGCTTTAGTTTTTATGCGCATATACTCGAGAATTGCTTATTGCTTAGTGTGGCTATGATATTTGGCGAGACAAACCCTGTGGTTATAAAAAAAAAAGGAGTCTTGAACGAATGAGCCTGTGGTTCGCGCGTAGCTCTGTGTGTATACGTATATAGTGAAATATATACGTACACATTAATGATAAAAGTTATTTTAGCGCTGCTTTATTCGGGCGGTTATTACCGAGGCCGGAATTTAGATTGATCTTACTTCGCCGGAGTGAATGGACAGATAATTTTAAGAAGTACATTTCGAGTGTTTGCCCGGATATCTTTTCAAAAAATAATTAAAATAATAAATTACGCAGAGCGAGAGGGAGAGGAAGAGCCAAGTTAATTGGTATTACCGAAAGTTCATTAAAGGCATTATACGAAATGAAATTTTCGCGCGGCTTTGAAACTCTTCAATTTCTCGGGCTCGAAACTTAATGTTCTCGTGGAACACTATAAAGATTCGTTGCCGCGCTGCAGCGCTGCAGTTACAAGCAATTTCTCTCTCGTAACGACCGATCGCTAATAATAATTTTATTAAAGAAAAAAACGATGCTTCACCATATAAACTGTCAATTTTGCTTCATAAAGTCTCCTCAAAGAGGAGTGCATACGAGCAAGGAAACTAACAAGCATACAAAAAATGATCCCGCGGCCATACGATTCAATTAAGACAAAACTGGAGCTCTCGTCGCTCTCTAATCTTGCGGTACAAGGCGCCGGATAGAGGAGTCGGCCTCTATCCTCGACGCATGGTTTGCGCAAGCCGCTACCACCACCGCCGCAGTTGCAGTCGCTGCAGGCATACGTATACACGTGTGTGTGTGTGCGATATCCGATCGGTGGCACACAGTGGCTCCGTATATAGTAGTAATGAGATTTCAGTCGCGTATACGTACGTACGTATATAAGCAGGTGGTATTTCGAGCTAGGCCGCCGCCGCTGCTCGCTCTCGAGCCTATTTCAATTTTCCGGAGCCGCGCATCGACGGTCCATTAAAAGTTTAATTCACTTTGGCACTGCTGGTGCTGGTGCTGGTGGCCGTCGCACGCGAGCGCTCGCACCGACGAGGCATCCATCCGTATCCTACCATCCGGACGCTTAGAACGTGGCAGGCTACATATTATGATAGCAAGCCTCATCTTTTCCTCGTAGTATAATGTAGCACACGTACTCTAGGCCATCAAATCGTACTTAGGCACTCGCGCCGATATTCTTCAAAATGTATGTGTAGATGGAGAGCAAAGCTTGCGCAACTTTTTCCCCGGAGCTTTCCATAATGTAGCATCGTGTGTGGGGGGCTACGAACTTGCAAGCTCCGGGTCGAAACGTTGACATTACGTAGTAAGGGAGGTCTTCGCTTCGCGCCGTGTGAACTATGCGATTAAGCTGTCAAAGAACTTGCGACATGTACGCGCAATTATTCTCTTTTGAAGTGTGAAAATAACGCGTCGCGCGACGTGTTCATATCATCAACATCATCGCATACACATATAAACACGTCCGTGCAGCTGCCAAAGTGAGAGAGCCCGTAATATATTTATACGTATCATCCTGCCGCGCGCCCGAATATTTCACAAAACCGTATACGTACCTATGCAACAGCAGCAGCAGCTGTATATGCATTCTTACATACATACGAATGCATACATAAGCTCGCTTACCTTACATGCCTCGGCGCTGCGTAAATGTATTTAATTAGCTGGATCCTTTGTGAGGCAGACGTATCTCTTCTCTCTCGCTCTCTCTCTCACTCGTCGAGTCTTTACTCGGCGATGCGTGAATAATCGGAGCTCTCGCGCGCGAGCCTTTATGCGCCGCTGCTGCTGCAAATATACCTTACGCTATATATGTACGTATATACGAGAATACATTCCAAGTACGGTAACTTTACTCTTTCTCCCTTACTTCCTTCCTAGCTCTCGCTCACGCTCTCTTCTTCGTATGCACGTGCGCACGAAAGAGAGAGTAGAGAAGAGGCAAGAGACGGCGAGCGGGGCACGCGGGATGGATTTGAATTAAGCGCCGACATTATACATCAACTTGTGCTAAATATTAATCATAGAGAGAACTATGAGAACAGGGGGTAAGGTAGTAGAGCGTCAAAGATTTCGAGTTTGCGGTGCTACGCATACGCTATGCATGTATACGCGCATAAATCCAGTAATACATGGCGCGCACCCGACGCCGCCGCCACGTCTCTGTACAGCGTCTATGTGTGCGTATATGTAATTATACCAGCTTTCGTTTCCCTTACCCCAGCAGCAGCAGCGGCGGCAGCAGTACAAGCAGCGGCAGCAGTGAAGATGTTAATAGGAAATTCTAGTCTACGCGCGCCATTACTATGCCACTACTCATCATGATTCTCATCGTAGCTACTATTTCAAATTCCCTGAAAATGTGTTTTCCGTATAAAATCTTGACTCTAATTTTGAGCAAATTTCATTGCTCTCGAGGCTCTGATTGCGCGTTGCTGTTTTTATTTGCTCGCTTTTCTAATTGCGACACACAACTCTCGACCTATATAAACGTGTACGTATACCATCGAGCTCGCGCGACGACGACGACGATATTGTAAAGCCCAATTCATTTGATATAAGTAATTTTTGCGCGCTGCGCTGCGCTTATACACATTATTATGCAAGCTGAATCATAACGAGGAGCTTAACCCCCTCTCGCGCAGTCGTCTAATGATACTCATCTCTCTCTCGCGTGCTGCGCACCTAGTTGCAAAGTGCTCTGCGGAGCTCCCGCCTGCCTGCGCCGTTGACCGGGCAGATAAATGGCCGATGTTTGCAGCGCGCAATAGCGACGCCGCCGCTGCAGCAGCACGGTATAGTGCACCAATATTTGAGCAAGTTTCAAGACCCCCTACCACCCCCGCCACCGCCTCGTCGTCGTCGTCGTCGTCGTCGTGCTCTCTTTTGCCACAAGTCATTCGTAAAGGTCGAGCTTGCGAGGGAGAAAGAGAGAGAGAGAGAGAGAGAGAGAGAGAGAAAGAGAAAGCAACAGTTTGACGCAAAGCTCTTTGCGGGGGGGACACAGTTCGTTTTAAACGGCCACATTTGTCCGCTTTATCTTTGCCTTAATGCATATGCCAGTATTATTATTACACCAGTTATTATTATAGGTCAGAGGGTGTTGTTTATTTTGCGCCCGCGTTTCAAAACTCATATAACCGTCGTACGAATCCTAATTACCTGTACTAATCTCGTTTCTTATCTTTTGCAGGTGAGTACACACGGCCGAACGTAGAGAAAAATATAAAAGGCAAAAAGAATGAGAACTGATCGATGCTCTCTCGAGCTCGTCGAGCGATAATGGAATGAGTAAGTAAAAGACATTATTATGGCGCATAGCTACTGCCGATGAAATATTCATTCGATCAAATCCAAACGCTTACAATCGGACCCGATTCGTTTTCTTGAAATGAAATTCTCTTGTCTAGGCAGAAGATGCCTGATTATTTTATACCATCTCTTTACTGTGTATGTGTGTCTCTTCCTCTTTCTTTTCTTTTATTTTAATCCCCTCCTTTAAGACAACAGTACGCCCTCGTGCCCTCGCGTTAAATTCTTTATTGGCTGTCAAGCTATTGTTTCGCAGTGCGCGCACGCCTTTCATCCCAGCTCGACTTTTCGATTTTTTTTTCTTTAATTTTGTCCTTTTTCAAATATTGGACTCTTCGAGTTAACAATGTTTTATGAAATAAAAAATTCGTTGCATTGTGCAGCGTCGTAGCGGCATAGTGCGAATATCGATGTACAAATCAAAGACAACAATTTTTTACGAAGTGATTCCTAACGAAGCCGAGCGATCCCGTGCGGAATATTTATCGATTATTAAATTCCAATGGATTCCTTCGTTTTTTGCAGAAGCACACGCCTCTGATTAATCATGGTAATTAGATTGAATAATTTGCGGTGTCAATAATTCCAAAGTTTTTCTATCGATTTTTAATAATCCATTATTTTATAAACTCCAACTCCGGGCGGCACAATGAGGCAAGCGCGTTTGATTGGTGAGCTTGCGCGAAAAAATGGCTCGACGTTGTTCGCAAAACTACTTCGCAGCTTGCGCGCGCGCGCGGGGCTTCATTGTTTGTTGGGCGCCGCTATTTATACTCGTTGAAAAATTCCTGTTTCATCGGCTTTTGCCGAGACGCTTTATCCATATATGCGTCTATAGATATAGTGCTCTCTGTATGTATTCCGGGCCAAAAGATCGGAATTTCAATTTTCCAACGAGTCGGATAGCAGAGTGTGAGAGATCGAGTCTAGCATTATTGAAAAAGTCCGAGAACTGTTGAGGCCTGACCCACCTCTCTCTTTCTCTCTCTACCCCGACCTCGGATCTCTCCGGCGCACTTTTTGCAACTTCAGCTTTTCGATCGACGCGCGAGCTCTCTCTCTCTCTCTCTCTCTCTCTCTCGCGGAAGTTGGAATATTTATGACGAGTTATTTTCCCTCTCGACTAAATCAATTTTCGTATTTAGCTGCTCCGACGTAATATAATGTTCGAAAAAAATGGTTTTTTTATTTTATCGTTTTTGCCTCGATCGAAGCTCAGCAGCAGCACGTGAGTAGCGGCAAAACGACAGCTTTGCTCCAGCTCGCCTACACAGTACTTGCGTGAGCTCTTTTTCCGTGAGATTAATGGATAGAGAAACTAGACTAGAGAGTTCCGCCAATAGTCGTTCGATAAATCGAAAGCTGCAGCTGTTCTTTCCGCGCGAGCTGACAGCTGCGTACATATGAAGTTTGCGTGCGATTTTGTGAGCATTTTATTCCCGCGAATATGTAAGGGATCAACGAGTAGCGAAACAAAGACGTTTTCCTTGAGTCCCCCATCGAGATTTTTTTTCTCGCCTCGCGAAGCTCCCAGATTTGCGAGCGAGAGAGGCGATGATGGTGAAAGTCGAGAGGAAACTATTCGATTCTTGATTGAAATGACTTGGGAAGGAATTACGCGCGCCAGCACAGCACTTCCTTACTATATTATGCTTCTTTTCCTCCACTTCTCAATAAAATCGTCGAAGGGAGTGATTCTCGTTATTTCGATTTCATTATTCGAGACCCCCATGCACGCGATCACTAGCTATTGGATTTTTTTCCATCGCTATTATGCATCGAGTGGAATCCATCAGCGATTGGAAACGGATATCAGTTTGCATATTATTTATGTATATTGTAAGTAGGTACAACTAATATATTCATTCTTGCGTGAGATTTGCACTGACAATTAGCTATTGAAGTTTCAGATCACAGGATACGAGAAAAATTTGTTGTACATTTTACTGTTAAAAAACCTTATTTTTAATACAGATTTACTGTAAAATTAGAAATTAACAATAAAGTAACCTATATTGAATTATGTTTGAGGTACTTTTACAAAAATCTTTGTTGAAAATCAATGTAAAAGAAATGATTTATTTTTTTATATAAGCTGTACAAAAATGCAGAAAAATTCAATCTTATACATTATTTTCAATGCATAATGGATGGATGTATTTTGTTTGATGATTGAAAATTGATGTTTCAAATCTGATTTATTTTTTGCGTTGATTGTTTAAAGAATTCATGAAAACTTAATGACAATTAATGCCAGCTTTCACCACTAGATGGCTACTACCTTTTATCCGTAAACTTGCAAGTGACAAAGTGAAAAGAATTGTACAAGTCAAAGTACGTTATGCAAATCAAGTAACTTGCAAATTTTTATGATTGTGAAATGTAAATCGAATCTTATACATTTTATTGATTTTACTAAAAAAGGGCCATCTAGGCTTAGAAAATATTAATTTTAACGTAAATATTTTCAATATTTCAATAGATAAAACCGATTTTTGCGTTAGTTAGGACCAACGACCGAGAAAATGACGCAAGAAAAACACGAAGTTGGCAAGAAATATGAATCAAGGAAGAGCTAATGTAAAATTACAACTTCCCGTAGACGTTGATCTGTGCTATGCGATACAGTAATCATTTCAGGCTTTGGAGCTTCTCTACCGGTGTGTGTGTGTGTGCGTGTTTATATGTATAGGATGAGCGAGACCCGGACGAGCACGATATATACATACATATTGGTTGCGTCTTTCGAACTCCTCTTTATTCATTCAGCATTGCAGTTCAACGTCGAAACTACTTTGTCGGGCGGAGGCGGCGTACGTATAACTATACATATTCGAGGGTCTTGGTGGCTGTGTGTATGGCTCTATTGCTATTGCTGCGGAAACTTAACTTAATATCACGCTTTCGTCGCCGTCGTATACGCGCGCAATGCTCCTATACTGCTATATACGTATATAGTTCGCCTTTAAACGTATACACAGTGGCCAGCCCCTTCGTGTTCCTGTTTGGCAAACTATGAAGTTATGTTGTCGTCGTCGTCTCGAACTAATTATCTAAACGAGCTTTTCTTTCCTTATACTCGCTCTCTCTCTCTCTGTAGCTCCTTCTTCCCTGCCCCTCTCTCACGTAGGAGGCCACAAACAAGTTAGCAGAAGCTACAAATCATCCTCTCTCTCTCTCTCTCTTGCTCTTGTTATTCTTGTTATTGTCTATACACATAAGCATCTGTTATATAATCAGTCCGGCTCCGCGCGTGTGCCAGTACTGTTATTTAGAAGTTTAGTCAAATTCGATTAAACTTTAATTTACCATTATTGTATTGTATTCCGGGGGGCCTGTTATGACGTATACGCCGTGCACTGAAATATCCGATAAAACTTTCAAAAGCCAACTCTCGTCGCATGCACCCTTCATTTTAGAATCCATGAAAGTCGGCTGCCGCCTTCTCTGCGGCTTTGTTGCACTCGCAAATGGAAATATAAGGCGTGCAGCACTCGTGAGCGTCGTCGAGCGCGCGCTACACACAAGAGAGAGAGAGAGAGAGAGAAAGTGAGCGAGAGAGAGAGAGAGAGACGGAGACATGCTTTTAAATACCGAGCCAGATATGCGCCGACGTTTACGCTGCACTGAATGATTTAAGCGTAATTAGACTTAGTTTTTTTTCCGCTGAAATTTCGTTGCAGTCGACGACGACGACGACGTTCGATGGCTCCAAAATGAGGAAATTCCTTGCCTCTTAAAATTTTGTTTAAATTGCCCTCCTCCGCGCCGTATACATGTATAATTCACGTTCTCGACCCGAAAGCTGCCAGGATATTAAAGCGACGTTAGATTATACGGCTGCTGTTATTGTAGCGGTGCGAATGACAAAAATAAAAGAAAGAGAAAAAGAAAAACAAGCCAGAAGATTTCAACGGCCTTTTCTCTTCTCTGCTTTTACTTTTCCACCAAAGGCGACTTGCGCGATACAAAGTTATATACTTTTGTCAGCTGTATTTCGCTCTCTCTCGTCCATCCCGAGCGTAATAGTAGATGTGTACGTACCCTATATATAATATATTGTTAAAAAGTTTTTCTTGACTCTGCTATATAAAATATGACGTCGATGTTATACAATACCGCATTATATCGTCTCTCTCACTCTCTCTCTCTCTCTCTCCGGCAGTTCTACCATGCCAATTGTTAGCGAAGACGACAAATGGATTCTCTAATAAATGTATACTCGCATATACACGTACTCGCACACGGGAGAGCAAAAAACGCTTTACTGGCAAAAATAATTGTTTTGTTAAAGATATTCGAAATACCGAGTTGTATACGTGCTGCACACACGTTGAAATGTCAGCGCGACGACGACGACGACGACTGTGAAACTATCGACGATAGCTGCTGCAGCAGTGTTTTCGTGGCACGTTACACATTTCTATTTTCACGAAAACAAATTGAACGTAAAATATTTTCTCCTCGCTGGTCCTTGAAAATCGATTCTCAACGGGCCACTCGATACACAACGAGCGTCGTCGTCGTCGTCGTGTTGCACTGCATGAGCTCTGTTCACGGAAAAAGGAGAAATACGAATAAGACAGGTGAAAGCGAGTGGAAGGGTCGGACAAGCATTTCGGGGGCGGGTGTGGGGATGGAAAAAAAAGTATAACTGCCATTGCTTGGTGTGTGTGCGTGAAAATCGTCACTTGGCTCTCTCGCCATATAAAAAGTAAGCAAGGATATGGAGTCGTACGAAAATCACTGTCCGATGCACGCAGTCGACGCGCGAGATCGAATTTTACGCTTGTCGGAGCTCCCCCCAAAAAAAAGGAATAATAGCGAATTTTAGTCTTAGGTCGAGTTTACGCGCAAGGACACTTTTAAGAGTGAAATATACATTTGTTGCGTCGAGAATATTGAAGTCGATGTTTCTTTTTTACTTGCATGGAATAAAGTGAGAAACGTAGACGAGCCGAAACAGCGAAAAAGGCAGGAAGCATTATTGGCTTGCCAGACGTGAAAGTAGACAGCCGAATGCAAAGCACAAAGTCGAGTATACATATTTGTTGTAGCACGAGTACCTCCGATAGCAGCAGCGTCACTCTCGATTCGGAAAAAAGGCGCTTTTTCAAGTTACACATTTGAAAGTGTAAAATATGATCGATATTTCTCATGAGCCTTTCTGCATTAATGATAGCGCTCGAGCGATGCCTTTTGTAGCTTTAAGCTACGAGCATGAATAATTTTTTTTTTCTTTTTTTTCGATCGCAGCAAAATAGAAGAGCATTCCCGGCATCTCCTTTACGATCGCAGATTAAAAAATATTGCTAAATATTGCATTCTTTCCCCGCCGCTTATGTATATGCACGTATTTATATATAGGATAATAAAAAGCCTGCGAGTTATTTTTTATTACGAAAAGGAAAAATTCACCTCTCTCTCTCTCTCTCTCCCTCGTAAAGTTTGGCACTTCATCAACTAACAGCAGTTGCGTCAATGAGTGTCGATTTTTTAAAACTATTTCGCGATGGAATTTACGGTGTGAATTTATCGAAGTATAATACGTTGGACGTTAAAAAGAAATAAGGAGAGAGAGAGAGAGAGAGAGAGAGAAAGAGACCGGTGAAAAAGAAAAATAGCGAAAGAAAAAGTAAGCGCATATATCAGGCACGAGGTTTTACTCTTGGGCTAGGGTAGAAAAGACCAATTAAAATGATGGAAGGCAAAAACTCTCCGCGGATGGAGAATATTCCCTAAAGTAGTGTGTTGCAAGTACCTTCGCCTACCTACTTGGGTCGAAAAGTCTTTTTCCGCAGTCTAGGCGCATATGTCTAAAGAAAATTTCTCACGCCCGAGGTAGAAAAAAAAAGCGGGGAGAGAAGCATGTGTAATATATAATATCTATTTCTTTCATTTTAGTACGTGAAAATTGCGACTCGTTTCGCCGGCATATAATACGATTCGCAGCGAAATTTGAAAAGGGAAAAAATTAATAGAAAAATACACGCGCGGCATGCGAATAATATCAGCTTTTGATATTTAATATTTGTGAAAAATCTTAAAAAACATTATCGTATCTTGATACTCGGCAGACTCGGGCGTTGTACCGTATACGAGCGACATTTTTTCTCCGAGTCTCCGGTGTACATGTAGTATTGGACTTGCTCGGCTTGAGTAACGAACCATGTTATCGGAAATTTTCGAGTTAGCTTTTCCACTCTTTCTCTCTCTCTCTTCTTTAACTCCTTTGGTATTTTTACCTCTCTTCTGCTGCTGCCGCTGCTTTTTATATATCTGATGCGCACTGTAAACTACAGCAACTTTCGCTGATATTGCAGCGAATAGATATTTTTCTCAAAAAAATGTATTTTTCTTTCCGCTCAGCATATACACAAGTGTACACGCTACATTCACAGACTTGCTTCGCTTCGGGAAAAATGTAATAAAATAAATTAGATTGCTTTTTATGAATTATGAATTATTTGCTCGTGTTCCGCTGATGCCGAAGTGTAACGTTTTTCTAGGTGTTGAAATGAAACAGATACCGCACTAATTGCCCTTTTCGCTACTTGATGCTAAAATCAAATTAATGCTCAATTCGTTGCCGCCAAAATTAACTTGAATTAATTAAAACCAGGTGACCACTGGATAATTTGCTTACCCGCAATAATATGAGGTAAAGCACGTACGTTATAGTACGTATTTATATCAAATTTTAAAATAAGTTAGGTCAATCATTTAAGACCCCGAATAAATTCTTGTTTCAGCGTGAGATTTTCATAAAATGGGACGCGCTTATTCGTGTAACTTAGCATATACTCGAGAGCAGCATATTATTAAACTTGTTATTAGTATCACCGGTCCTTTCATATATTCCTTGAAATAAACTGCAGCGCGAGTGCACCAAGGTATAAGCCCTATGGTACCGGGAAAGCTGATCTTATTGAAAATCCCAAAAAGCTTTTCACGGAAATTATGCCAACTTTTACGAGAGTCCAGTCTTTCATGATAACATAAATATGGACTTTAGAGGCTTTCAGCTTTAATGCTATTATGATTTACATACGAGGTAGTCGTTAAATAGTTTATGATAATTATACGATTTATATGCCGCGCAAAAATAAATATAAACCATGAATTCTTTATATTTAGGATTTCCTCGTAACATAAGCTTTGGCCAGTAGCTAACCCATTGGTAGCAATAATCTAATTTCCCCGCGTTGAGTGCGTATGCAAATGTAATCCGCTTAAAATCTTCGTTATACACGAATTTACAAACTCTTTAAACAATTTAGACATGAGCAGGTATTTCCAAAAGTTTTTTATACGAAGAGTAAAGTTACATCAGAAACACAAAGTTTAAATACAACTGTTTACCGCGAAATTGAACGAACGAAAATGTAAACTCATTCTCACTTCATCGGATTGTTTCCGTATATTCACGAATATTCAGGAAATTTATAAGAAAAAATTCCACTCCATTTCCACTATTCAAAAAGATCTTACGCCAATAGCGAAAGCTCAGTGCAGAATGAAAATTTATAAATTCTTTCAACATTCTTCGGAAAAGAAAAACGCTCTATTCAAAAGAGCAATGGAATAGAATGTGTATTTCGAAAAATCTGACGTATCTTTGAGCTCTTCACTTTTTCTATTATTTTCGAAATGACTTTTAAAGTCCAAGATTTATTCCCAACAAATGAATAAGTATGAGTCAAAACTTGGACACAAAGAGTTGTATTTTTGAAGTATTTCCATACATTCAAAAATTATATGAACTTTTGTTTCAAGCCTTAATTTTCTTTTATATCAATTTACATGATTCGAAAAAAGTCTCTTTTTTCATTTAAAATTCTAACAGCGAACACAATCCCTTGAAAGCTTCAGATGTTATATTCTGTTTATTTTCTGTTTTGTTTTCATTTTTTGAATAATGTCTTTGTTCTCCGAATTTATTTACATTGAATATAAATTTCATAAAAAAATAGTACACAAATATTGTAAAAGCTTAGTTTGTTTTTAAAATGAAGAGATATTATAATTAATTTTAATGATTTTATAAAGCAAAATTTTGTGTTTTATTTTTTAATTAGAACAAATTTTGTAATGACTCATTTTTGTCCAAAAGTTTTTACATTTAATTTTAGTACAACTGCTGCAACTTCAATGTACTCGAATTAAATTTGCTTGGTAAATTGAAAGCACCTGATGAAAATTAATTATACTAATGAGAGTAGCATAAATTATCATTTTATTCTAAAGTTTATTCTAATCTATGGCTGTACTCGTCTATTATTTTATTTAACTATAAAGTAGTAGTATCACAAAGTAAAAAATAGTAATTGAAAGTCGATAGAGTTGAAAATAACAGAATTGCACGATCAGATCTATTCAGAAACAATGTAATTTATCTCTGTCAAAGTTGGGTGTAGAAGTTGTACGCAGCGCATTGAAATTTTGTAAGGCGTCTATAATTACAAATTATACCCGAATGATAAAAGTAATTTTATTCTACCCGATGAAGTTTATCTTGAAAGTCGCTAATTAGTTGTAAGTGATCCTATAATCAAAAGGGGGTTTGAAATTTTCATGGTATTCGAGAGAAGAACCCTTGAAGCAATGTAATTACGAAAAAAAAGATAATCACTTTAAATTGCATAGCGCAACTCAATTAAAAAACCATTCAGTAGTTGATCGGAATTCCAGCGTAAACGTTCGTTCGTCGAGTATAACGACCAAAAAAATAAATGTAAAACAGTTCGTAAGCAAAAATTCAACGTGACGAATGACTTTTTATAAATATAAATTTCTTGCGGCATTCCGACCATTTGTCACAACTGTCTTCTAAATGTTCAATTTGTTAATGCTAAAGTTTGACGTACGCTTCCACTTACGGTCTCTCCCGACGGCAGCAAAACTTTCTTGCACATTGATGCATGCCAGCCGAGCGCGCGTTGCACAAGGCCAAAGGTTAGTCAGAAATTCAATTACGGCGAAATCCAGTTAGTATATGGCTCGCGTTAAAACTAAACCCATTTTTACTCATTCGCTCCTTGAGTAATAGCGCGCTCGGACTTGGTAATTCTCGCGCGTGCGTCAGGTTTTTTGTTTTGATTATCCGCGCCCCCCACCAACGAACAAGCGAAAATGTCGCTCGAATCTCGACCGAAATACATACAATTCACGAATTTTAACTGCAAGACTTTGCCTTTTATATATATTTCGATCGACGTGTACGCGAGAGATGGGGGGAGGGCTAAATTGCACGTGCGACCTATTTCGCGTAATTTCTCGGGGATACGCATGCACAGTTGGCATCGCGCACGGCTCTCGGTATTTAAAATAAATTGATGAAAAAATTTCTCGTTTTAGCAGTACACGGTATTTCCGTGTGCATTTGTCGCGCACGTGCGAGCCTATATACCGACCTGCCTCTCTCTCTGCGTAGCAGCGAGCCCCGATGTGACGCACACACACACAGTACTGCCTCGACGTAGTCGATGTACACGCGCTGCTCGACTCCGAACAAAGTTAATCATGTAATTAAGCGACCTAATGGGCTCGTATAATTGGATTAAAGGGACACATAGAATTTCATAACGATAGGTTCCGGGGGGCGGGGGCAGAGGGCAGAGTACCGAAATTGGGTTTTACCTATTTCTCGCCTCTCCTCTTTTATATTATCTACCCGCGCGGTAAATGTCGACGATCAAGTTGCTGCTGCTCGATATACCGGTGCGCGCGTGTATACTCTCTCGTCGATGCCGCTGCAGCACGAAATCCCCTTGCTGCTGCTGCTGCGAAATTCAATGCTTTAAAGCTCAATAGAGTTGCAATATAACCAGCTACACAATGTGTCTCGTCCATTTACTCATTCGGGGGGCTTCCTTCTTGCGATAATTATCGACGGATCATCGGGTTTTGGGCATGAGCGCACGTTATAAGTTAACCGTGCGGTAAGCCGCAATCAGAGAGCTTCTCTCTCTGTCTCTCGGTCGCCTTCCTCGCTCTATATTTGCGCGCGTATATAACTATATGGAATACACTTGCCTAATGACTATGCGCATCTAAGCTGCCATTAATGGAGCTCCGAGCTAGAGCTGCTACACACAATGTATCGAAGCTGAATCGAGGCTTGATTTGTGTCACTTTTCGTTTACTTACAGAGAGAGACGTCTCTGGCGCGCACCGCACACGTATAATATATAACACAAGCAGAAGTAGTCTCGAGTCTAATCTCCCAGTGAATACCGCACATGCATTCGCTCGCACGAGTAATATACATATTTACAAAGGTCGGCACGTGTGTAAGATCGTGTTTTGCTCTTTATACGTATATACGGCAGGATGAAATTTAGCTCACACGCTTACCCACACACACACACAGACACAGTGCAGAGCTGATCTTGCTACTGCATGCATGTATTGCGTCTGTTTATCAGCTGGCGCACGCTTCCCTGGCAATGCTACGATATGTGCTGTGTTCCTCCATTCAGACCGCTATAACACTATACGCCGCTGCTGCACAGAGCCCAAGCCGAAGAGCTTCTAATTAACGACAATAGAAGCTCTCGCTCTCTGGCTTCGCGCTCGAGCTTGTGTGCGAGTCCGTGTATACACGCACACGCAAGGACGCATTCCATATGCGGGCTTCCCTCTGTGCAGTGCAGTGCAGGGCGCGAGAGGGGGTGTGACGGCGCCTCCCTCACGCCGATACGCGTATAGACACGTACACATTTTATGGCGTAATTGAGAGATCCTGCGGATGAGAAATATCGATCGGATCGATTGGCCCTCCTTGTGCTACGCCGCAGTAGCACAATTCCCGACCTGGTGGTGGTGGTGGTGGTGGTGGTAGTGGTATATCGGAAGATTATCTCGCGTGTGTGTGCTGTGGCACACGTGGCTGGCATATTCGCATATACTTAAACGTGACTTTCGAGCAAAGTCGTGATTACGAGAAATTAGACGCGAGAGCCGCTGCTGCTGCTGCTGCTGCAACGACGACGATCGACGTACAGAGTGAGAGAGAAGCCAAAGAGAGAGAAGTCGGTTACGTGATACTGCGAGGATTACAGCGCCCAAGTTATAATCGACGTGCGATACGCGAGAGAGCTCTGTTTTCTCGATTACTCACTTTGCCGCGCGCGTGCTATTGTCGGTGTCTGTGTGCGCGCGCGCGCCAAGCTCTTTAATTAAGTTGGACCGAAGTTGCCTAGCAAAGCCTTGGCTCTGATTAATTTGTCTTTCACGTGATTTCGATGATGATGCTGGCTCGGTAATTATTTTCTTTCTACTCCTATACCCACCCTTGCGCAAGCCCGCAGTGCTGCTGCTGCCGCTGCTGCCGAGGAAAGCTGGTGCTGCTGAAAAAAGCACACACACGTACGGGAGGGAGCCCACACTTGGATGATAATTTGTCTTGATTTCACATACGAATGACCTAATTTATATAAGACCGGGACGTGCTCGCGCTATCCATGGGGCGGCTGCTGCTGGCTGGCTGGCTATCTCCCTCGGGAGGGGGCGCGAAACATCTTAATATCCCGTGGGTATCCTCTTTTATTCAGCATTCCAAAACTCTCTAAATTATTCTTCCCTCCAGGATTGAATTTACGGCGAACGCGCGCGAGCTTGATCAAAACAAAACAGAAAAAAAAACGAACAACAACAACTAAAAAAGAAGAACGAGAGTACACGTACGAGCTCTAGATAGCTAGAGCTTTCGCCAGCAGCAGCGGTTTGCTGAAACAAAAAATTTTTTATCATAATTTATTAAACGTAATTAATTGGACTTGGCGCGGAGCGAGAAAAGCCAAAGAAAGCTGGAGGAAAAAACGGGTGTAATCAAAGGTGCAGCGCACCATCTTTTGCAGCGGAGCTGTACAGCACACAAAATAATACATCGTGTCGGCGGACGCGCGGAGAGAGAACTAGCTGAATTAATTAATCCCCTGGAATAGAGAGAAGCCACTTTCCACTGTATTAAAGAAGTTCGTGTTTACAGCGTGGGCGAGCTCTCTTCCTTCCCGGCCCACATAAACATTCAGACTGGTGGGTACACACACACACACACACAGGCGAAACGTCAGGTACATTCGTTTAATCTTGGGAATCTTCAATCAACCTAGTTTCACAGACCTTACCTATATACAGAGTTTACTTTTGGCCCCCGCCAAACTATCTCTCCGCGTGTATTGTCATTGGCGCTTAATGCGTATATTGCCGTATATATTTACCGTACACATATATATACGAGACAATTTTAGATTCAATCGAAAACACGCGAGGCGGCTGCTGCTGCAACGTCGATTCTCGATTCCCGTAGCTATCCCCGTATATTTGTCGACACACAATGCTGTTGTACTGCGTGTGTACTGTGTATGTGCACATCATCGCATGTGCTGCGCTGCGCCTCTCCCCGCGCGGAGAAAAGACGACAACGAAAATTTACCCAGAAATGAATTTTTCATGCTCCTCTAGACTTTTTTTTCCGTTTTCATATATCCGGTCCTCCCTCGCTCTCTATCTACCTTTTCTCTCTATTCTGTCTATCTTCCTCTTCCTCTTCTCGTTTCTCTCCCCCTCTCCTTTTTTTTCCTCCACATATTACGCTCGGCGAAGAATATATACATGAAAAAACCTGATATTGTTTTTTTTGAAGCGAAAAGATATGGGTTACTATGCGCTCTTACGCGCGCATTCCAACCCCAGAGAGAATGAAATCAAAATGAACGAATCCAGAGGCAGCGCATCAGGAAGAGAAGAAATAGTTGAAGCGGCCCGCGCGCCGCGTAAACAGACGCTATGTGTAATGTAAAAAAGGAGAATCCAAAGTTATTCACTGCGATTCAATGGACCGTATCACTAGCCCTAATTTAATTGTTCCCTTTGACCGTGTGCCGCATGTAGCCGGAAATTGACGACACAAAAAAATCCGTGTTCCCCTTTTTCTTTCGCAATCGCGTGCGCGCGCGCCGGATCGATGCCCACCCCGAACAAATTGGACTATACGCGCGCACAAAAAATAAAATTACGATTCGCGCGCGCGCGCGCGCGCGAAGGTCAATTGGCCTCGTTGGCGCTCGGGCGTGGATATAATTGACTCGTTGTCGGAATTTCGTGTGTGTGCCGAAAATAACGACGAATTCGTATACGGATGCGTAATGCCGGGCGGCTTTAGTAGCTCTCGCGCGCGATGAAAATCATTGCAACTGCAGCAGCCAGTTAAAATTTTCCAATTATATTTTGACTGCGGCCGTGTCGAGCTGCGCGCACATGCGTGGGTCTCTTAACAATCGAGATCCGAATGTGTTTATCAGGCTTATGTGAAATGCGGGATCGGATACCTACGAGTCTCGCATACGTTAAAAACTGACGCTAGCTTATATTCCGTTGTTTTCACGCGCTCAGCTGTCTCTTAATGTATTGCGTGAAATTGAAAATTAATACTTTTGATGTTCCTCTCTCTGTGCGTCATTTTTTTTTTGCTTTCTTTTCTCAAAATGTAACGCGCTTGCATGACTAGAACATTCTTGATACTCAAAGTCTCTGGGACAAGTTCGTGTGTGTGTGTGTATGCGTATAATAAAGCCTTTATGCTTCTTACCGGGGCGTGCAGTAGTAGTAGTATCACATAGCGTGGAGGCGTACATACGTACAAGCAGGAGTAGTGTAGCGGCAAAGAAAAACTCATGTATATTCTATTTATCTTGCGACCCCGTGGCACATATATACACACAGAGGCTCCGCGCGCGCAAGCTCGAGAAATAAGAGCTTTCTTTTCTATGTCTTTGTTACATAATGCAACACCTGCTGGATGTACACCTTTTTATAATACATAAATGCGAAATACAAAATTTAATAAAAATCCGGAGCCTCTGTAAGCGCGCATGAAGAGAGAGAGAAAGAAAAACTCCGCGAGGCCGGCTTTGATACCTGAAAATAATGGACAGTCCTTTCGTATGGTCTCTCTCTTGGGTAGTGGTTTTTTTTGCATCCTCTCGTCAATTCCGAAAGCTCATCGAATCCGCGCGCAGTGGCTCGATCGCGTTCGATTACATACTTAATTCAGCATCTGTGCGGCGCATCGACAACGCGTTAACGATCCCCATAGAGCTGCCTCTCGCACCAAAAAAACGTGTACGCGAATTCACATTTGATTAGCTTTATAACACCCCGAGCACGAGGTGTATAGTACACATACTACTATACTATGTATATGTGTGCGTGTGGGCCGCGCGGAGGGAATTGATCGAGTGAGAAATTACCCTCGCGTGCGTGGAGCCATAAGGATGGGGCTTGAAAAAAAATTACACTTGTTGCATGTTGTGTGTAGCCCTCGCGTGTAAAGGACTACTCATTTACCGCGTACACACACACACACACACACACGTTCGTGTTTATGCACGTATGCATTTATACATTTACACACAATTATATAGATATACGTATGCCTATATACAAACAGGGTATACCATGCGCGCAGTGACTGTGCCGTATTATACGTACGGAGGTATGTACGTGTGCTCTGCGCATACATTATCGATCGATTATTATTATTATTATTATTATCCCAACGTCAATTTTCTCTCTCGCCGGAGCTCTCGGCGTATTTGATATGCACGTATAATTGGTGTATTCAAGGTGAGGGTTATTTTGGCTGTTATACGTGTACAGGAATACCCCGTTATACGCGGAGGTTCGGTTCCTTGAGGGTACCGCGTATACGGAAACCGCGTATAACGAAGCATTGTTTATATGTGAATTAGGGGGTATGGTTCTAAAATAATCAAATTTTCACAATATATACTCGTAAAATTTTATTAAATGATTAATTTTTAAAGTAATCAGTGATTCTCAGTTGTTTTTTACTCCTTATAATATCTTTATAAAGTTCTTCGTACACTTGTATCGCTAAATCGCAGTAATGTTTGAATTGCATACTTCGACTCATCACGGGGTCATGATTCATAGCTTCATCTATGATATCTTGCAATTCAGTGATCACTTTTATTATGCTACTTGCACCAAATTCAACAGTGGGTGGTTCTTCTTCAGTATCCGGGACATTTTCAATTTTTGTAGCGTCAACAATCTGTTCTAAGTCTTCAATTTCTAAATTTTCTTCTTGAGGTGACACCAGTTCTAAAATTTCTGA